>JAJOOO010080712.1:0-13999 GCA_029582685.1 Solanum piurae
GAGACTTTTTAAAGTTTTTGAAATATTAGTTATACACCCCAAAGTTTTTCATTTAATTACATTTGACCAAGTCAATGTCATCTGTTTTGATTTGAAGACTTTAATGACACATTTTACTAGGGTTGCTTATCAAAAGGATCGGACGGATAACTTTACTTAATGATTTGGCCTATCGATCATCGATTTTTAAATTTACTAATATGATAGCCAACTAATAAGATATCGATTGATTTGGTAACGAACTAGCAATTATCGAACAATTATTAGATGATGTATCGAATTAGCAATCAAACTTGAAATAGGGAGACAATGTGCTCTTGAAGAGCTTATGACATAACACTTCATGAAACTCCATGAGAGTGGTACGTACCTAAAAATAATGAAGTGATTAGATCTCAACAAGTTATGTCGTATTGTGAACTGATACAAAATGATAGTTCATTGATGATATCTTTGATACGGTATAGCACAATATTGCACTTTCTATTAAAGCATGTTGGTGTAGATATAATTATCAAGTAAAAAGTGGAATGGTGCATCTTGGTAAGCGTAAAGTTTATTTGGCTTGCAGTATAGACACTAGAAGATGTCATACATTTAATATTAAATGTTGTCATTTGACAAAATTGATATGAAAATGCCTGAAGCATTCAAAATCTAAAGCATTTGCAAGTTTTTGAAAAGCTTATTCATAATCCTCATATGGATTAAATCAAGCAAGAATTTTTCATATTGTTATACAAGTTGTAACTTGAATTAAGCTCTAAAAGAGTTTTCAAAAGGCAATAAATTACTTGCTTAAAGAAGTTGAAGTGAGGAACTTGCAGAATTCTTTGATCCTCAAGGATGATTCATAAAAGGAGATAGTTCAAAATACATTTCGCCAAAACTTTCTACACACATGTGCTCCAAAAGAATGATAATATCAATGTGCAATCGATTCGTTTGAGTGACAATGACTGATTTGTTCATCAAGTCTCTACCAACTATAACTTTCAAGAAGATGGTGCACACACTTGGAATGCGAAGATTCAAGTCTTTGAATTTGATGTTCTCATTAGGGGGATCGAATACGCATTGTACTTTTTTTCCCTTACGAGGTTTTGTCCCACTAGATTTTTCTTGTAAGGTTTTAAATGAGACAATATCTAGATGTGTATTATTAGATATGTGTACTCTTTTTCTTCACTGTAATTTTTCTTTTTTTAAAATTTTTTTAGTAAGGTTTTTAACGAGACATATCATGTACGAATTATACATTCAAGGGGGAGTGTTACAAATATAGTGAATGTCTATCTGTTAGAGAAAATTGAAGAACCCTAACTTTGGAACCAAGTCAATTCCGCTATAAATAAAGGAGTTTTCTTCATTGTAAATCATTCCTTCAAGAGGAATAATAAGTCTTCTCTCTTCTCTCTTCTCTCTACTTTCTTCTCATTGTTGTATATATTCTCATAACAAGATTAATATTGTATTAGGATTAGTAGTGTTATAACAGTAATATAATAATAAATAAAACAAAAATTAAATATGCTTTTCAATTTTCAATTTAGGACTAATAATATATAATTATACATTTATTCTAAAATATTTATTTTTCTTCTAAGTCTAGGATATACATAAATTACAAAATATCTAGCTTCCTTGTAAAACTACAAATGTCTCTCATAGATACCCTTTTTCCTTGTGAAAAATTCTTTGCCCTATTCTTAGGCATTGGAATTGCCCCATGATTGAGCAACTTAAACCTCAACTTAGCTTTACAAGCTGTGCAATGTTAATTAATCGTGATAAACAATACAAGAAGAACGAATAGGTAATTTATTATCACTATATTGGATAAGTGATGATTTAAAAATCCTTTCGATTTTCTATTCCATCACTTTATTTTGTTTACTCAAATATAATGTAAAAAATATGTAGTAGATCACTAGGAGTAGTATATAACAACACCTTCGATCCGGATTACTTATATTTATGGTAGGTTAATTAATAATAGTCTCATAAATAAACTTTGAACATTTTTTATCTTTTAATTTACCAAATATAAGTATTTTGGTATCCGTCAAATTTTAATATATTGCGGTTCTAAGTTTTAGGAGATATGTGAATTTTTTTCATTTAATGGAAAGGGATTGCAATTCAATAAATTGTACTATACACTAAAAAAGTAAATTAAAATAGCAAAAAAATAAAACTACAACCCCCAAATGTAAGTCCCATTAATTTATTTATTTTCACGTAGTTCCCTTGAAATCTAATAACCATTTTTTGTTAAATATTTACGGACACCAAATCCGAAAGTGTTCATTTTAGGCAAAAGTTAAAAGGACAAACACTAGTCAAAGTATTTAAATAAAATACAACATTTTAGACTAGCGCAAACGTAATGGCATTTCCAATCCTATATTGAAGAAGAGTAAAACAGAGAAGAAGAGTTGGAAAGGGGTTGAAGAGTCTCTTCTCTATTTTATTCTCTAATATAGAGAATAGAGAGTAAAATAAAGACGAATCGGAGATAATCTTAGCATATAATGGAGATCTGAGCATATATGTCCTAATTTAGATTTTATTATATGTGCAATATTAATTTAAAAGGCAAAGAGGAAAACATAATACTTTGACAACCGGTTTATCATGATTGCTTACAGTTCAAATATAAATTAGTAACAAATTACTATAGTAAGTAAAGTATGAACCTGTAACACCCCGTAACTAGAAAGAAGTTAAAATGTGGAAATAGTCATTTTTGGAAATAATATAAAAATTTGGAAATTTTGTTAAGTATGTTAAGTTGGATTTTTGGTCAACTTCAAACGACGATAACTCCTAGCTTAGGATGAATTAGGTGTGCTTCCAGATATCATAGGAAAGATCTTGGAATAATCTTTCCAACGCTGTCGAGTTTGCGCGATTCCGAGTTTGTATGAGTGAGTTATGCCCATTGGAAGTTGGGTTGTTCAAATAAAATGTCCAATCCGGATTTTTAAAGGGTAGTTTGGTCTATTCCTTACCCTTTTATTTTAATTCATTTTTGGTAATTACTTAGGGGTCTAAACTGACCTTGGTCAGTTTACGCTTTGTTGAAATTGAGTTAGGGTTTTAGAGGAGAAAAGAAGAGGAGAAAATAGAATGAGAAACAAGGAAATCGTCAAGTTCTTGAAGCTAAGATAGTGGATTTCGTCAAGGGGTGATCCCTACGAGGTATGTGAGATCACATAGTGTTGGGTTCATTCACCCACGCACCAAACATGTTTAATTCAACGATTTTCGTCCTAAAAGAGTTAGAATTTGATATTCTTGAGTTGTGTTCTTGAATTATTTTCATTCTTGAACTTAGATGTGATTGATGGGTTTTCTTGAGACGTTTTAGCGATGTTAACAGTTGTTTCGAGTTATATTCTAGTGTACATGTTTTGGGTATCTGCATCTAAGAAAGTATTGAGAAAAGGAATCAATTTAAGATCAGAAAATGAGACCAAAAGTTCGTCAAAATTTACCTGAAAGAACAGCTGGCGTGGCGCGGCCCCATAGTGCCAAGCAGGCTGGGGCGGCGCGCCAGCAGTGCACCATTTTGGAGCCCCAGTAAGTTGGGGCTGGCGAGGCGTGCCAGGGACGCGCCCGAATCGTCATTTTCACCAATTTTTCACCGTTTAGCCTATTTAAGTCCTTCTAAAGTGTACTAACACTTTCCATTGATTCTAACTACTCTAAATGACTTCTAAACATCTATAAATCTCCAGAAACATGAATCATAACCTTGAATGCATAAATTTAAATTCAAGGAAAGTCAAGAGCCAAGTCTAAGAAGTTCTTAGAGTTTTTTTAAGAAGTCTTTTGCAAATGCTTTTAATTTTGTTTTAAGACCTAAAGTTCAAGTTGAGTAAAGAGTAAAGTTTGAAGTTCATTTCTTCAAAGAAGTATATATGGGGACTATGTATTCCCAAAGAGTTTAAAGTGTTTTCACATTTAAATAAGAACGGAAACTGAGATTTTCAAAGAGCCTTTGAGCTAGTTTTCAGAAAAGAGTAATCGCTTTCTAAATGAAGCAAGAGAGGAAACTTTGATTTCCAAGATAGCCTTTGAGCTAAGTTTTGAGCAATTATCTCAAATCACAAAATGAAGTATGTTTTTACACATAAGAGCTAGTATCATATTTTGGGAGTAGTATTGAACACCGATATGGGGGAGAGTTTAGACAACTCACAGCCCGCATAAACCATGTAGCCATCATGGGTAGAAAATGGTCATACTTTTTAGATGATTCATTTAGTGCTTTGTAGTATAGACTAGTGAATCCACTTAGTAGTTCAGGTTCTATACCCTCGGCAAGGTATAGGACGACCCTGGTAGGGTGAGGCAAAATGTTGTATATCACAATAGCTCTTACCTGATGATTGTCGGTTAGAGAAACTCTCATAGAAGTAATTGTATTCTTATATACATAGTTTATTGTATTTTTACATACATTTCAGAGTTATATGTATCTTTGCATACACACAAAGTTGACATCATATTTTAATCAGTTTTTCTTTATATTGCACTTGTTTTAAACTGCTTTATATTGAAATGGGTTCAGTTATGTTGAGTTGAGTTGAGTCAGGTAAGTGCTTCAGATTTCATTCAAGCTTATGTCTTATTTTAGAATTCCCCTCGCATATTGATGCCATTTGGTCTGCAATTTATTATGATGCAGACATAGGTAACCAAGATCATCATCCAGTGCCTCGTTGATCCAGTTGAGCATTCAGAGTCAGTTGGTGAGCCTCATTGCTTTCCGGAGGGCTCCTTTGTTATCATTTGCTTTTTAGTATTTCATTTGTTAGGATGATCAGGGGTCTTGTCCCAACATCTATCTCAGTTGTTTAGAGGCTTCATAGATAGACAGTCAGATGTTAGTTCTTGAGTTTTCTATTTCCTGTTTTAATGGTTGAGACTTGAGTTGTCAGTTTTGGCTAGTGAATGTTATCTTGATACATTATAAGTGTTTATTGAGCAGTTCAGTTTACTTTTAAAAGTATTTTCTTCATGAGTTAAGTCTTCCGCTGAGTAAGTAATCCAGACAAAGGGTTCGTTTGGGGCCAGCAATGGTTCTCGAGTGCCAGTCCCGCCCAAGGTGTAGGCTCGGGGTGTGACAAACTTGGTATCAAAGCACAAAGTTCAGGAGTCCTAGGGAGTTTATGAAGCCGTGTATGTAGAGTCCTAGTTATCGATGTGAAGCACGCCACATCTATAATTAGGAAGCTGAAACACTTAGGAAATTATCTCACTTCTTTCACACTTATTTCGTGCGTTAGAGTTTGATCTCTAAAAAGTTTCTTTGTAATTCATGTTTGCGCGTGTTTTTCAGTTAATCATGCCTCCACGAAGAGTTGTCAGAGGTCGTCATGCTAGGCGTAATGTTGAGGAGCAAGGCGTACCCAATGCACCTGAAGTGCAACCCCAATGAGAAGCTACTAATGTTGAGTTCAAGGAAGCGATAATGATGCTAAGTCAAGCTGTAACTAATCAGGTTGGGCAACAAAGAGCAGCTCGACAAGAAAAGGCTGACACTTTGAGAATTTATGAGTTCTTGAGGATGAACCCTCCAAGTTTCACTGGTTCAAGCACTACTGAGGATCCATAAAACTTTATTGAGGAGTTGCAAAAGGTATTTGATAGCATGCACGTTGTTGATACTGAGAGGGTGGAACTAGTTGCATACCAAATGAAGGGTGTTGCTAGGATTTGGTTCGATCAATGGAAGAAGAACCGAGCTGAGGATGCACCACCTGCGAGTTGGGCTTGTTTTGAGGAGGCCTTCTTGGGACGTTTCTTCCCCCTAGAACTGAAAGAGGCTAAGGTATGAGAGTTCCTTACACTTAAGAATGATTCTTTGAGCGTTCATGAGTATGTGTTGAAGTTCACCCAACTATCCTGTTATGCTCTGGAGATGGTTGCGGATATGAGGTGTAAAATGTGTTTGTTTGTTGCTGGGTTGTCATGTCTATCAAGCAAAGATGGAAGGGCAGCAATGTTGATTGGAGACATGAATATATCAATGTTGATGGTCTGTGTGCAGTAGGTTGAGGAAGAGAAGCTAAGGGATAGAGAAGAGTTTAAGAACAAGAGAGCTAAGACAGGGAATGAGTCCGGGCAGCAGAAGAGTAATGCCAACCGATCATCCTTCCAACAGAAACAGAAGGTACCTGCTCCATCATCTGCTAGTGCACCTGCACCTAAGAACAAAAGTGAGTACAATAGTCAGAATTTCAGAGCCAAACCTTCTTATTCTCAGGGTAGTATAGTGCAAGGGCTAAGCCTCCTACCTGCGCTAAGTGTGGTAGGAACCACTCAGGGACATGTCGTGAGGGATCCACTGGTTGTTTCAAGTATGGATAGAATGGTCATTTCATGCGAGAGTGTCCAAAGAACAAGCAGGGTAATGGTAATGGGGCAATAGAGCCCAGTCTTCTTCAGTTGCTCCACCAGACAGAGTTGCACCTAGGGGAGCTACTTCAGGTACTGGCGAATGATCAAACTGTGTATATGCTATCACCATTCTCCAAGAGCAAGAGGATTAGCCAGATGTTGTCATTGGTATGATCCAAGTCTTTAACTCTAATGTTTATGCTTTGTTAGACCCAAGAGCGAGTTTGTCTTTTGTAACTCCTTATGTTGCGATGAATTTTGATATTATTCCTGAGTAACTTAGTGAACCATTCAGTGTTTCTACACCTGTTGGTGAGTCTATTCTAGTGGAGAGAGTTTATCGTGATTGTTCCGTTTCCGTCAATCACAAAAGCACCATGACTGATTTAGTTGAGTTAGACATGGTAGATTTTGATGTCATTCTTGGTGTGGACTGGATTCATGCCTATTATGCCTCAGTTGATTATAGAACTTGAGTTTTCAAGTTTCAGTTTCCAAATGAGCCAGTCTGAGAGTGGAAAAGTAGTTCAACAGTGTCTAAGGGTCGTTTTATTTTGTACCTTAAAGAAATGAAGTTAGTTTCTAAGGGGTGTGTCTATCACTTAGTCCGAGTTAATGACTCTAGTGTTGAGATACCTTTTATTCAGTTAGTTTCAGTAGTAAAAGAGTTTCCAGAAGTCTTTCCAGATGACCTTCTCGGAGTCCCTCCGGAGAGAGAGATTTCGGTATAGACCTTCTTCCAGATACTCTTCCTATATCTATTCTGCCATATAGAATGACACCAACAGAGTTGAAAGAGCTTAAAGAGCAGTTGAATGATCTCTTTGATAAGGGTTTTATTTGACCAAATGTCTCACCTTGGGGCACTCCGGTCTTATTTGTGAGAGAAAAAAATGGTTTCCTTAGGATGTGTATAGATTACCGTCAGTTGAACAAGGTTACCATCTAGAACAAATATCCTCTTCCGAGAATTAATGATCTTTTCGATCAACTTCAGGGTGCCACCTATTTTTCTAAGATAGATCTCAGATCTGGCAATCATCAGTTAAGAGTAAGGGAATGTTATATTCCAAAGACAACATTCAGGACCCGTTACGATCATTATGAGTTCTTAGTTATGTCATTTGGTTTGACCAATGCACCTGCAACATTCATGGACCTTATGAATAGAGTATTAAAACCTTATTTAGATATGTTTGTTATCGTCTTCATTGATGACCTACTAATCTATTCAAGGAATGAAGATGATCATGCTAGTCATCTCAGGATAGTTCTCCAGACTTTAAAAGATAAAGAGTTATATGCCAAGTTCTCTAAGTGTGAGTTTTGGCTTGAGTCTGTGACGTTCTTGGGCCACATAGTTTCCGATGATGGAATTAGAGTTGATACTCAAAAGATAGAGACAGTGCAGAATTGGCCTCGACCCACATCTCCAACTGACATTAGGAGTTTCTTGGGTTTGGCTGGCTATTATAGAAGGTTTGTGGATGGGTTCTCATCTATTTCATCCCCTTTGACCAAGTTAACTCAGAAGACAGTGAAATTTCAATGGTCTGAAGCTTGTGAGAAAAACTTTTGGGAATTGAAAAAGAGATTGACTACTGCCCTAGTGTTGACCTTACCAGAAGGTACTCAAGGTTTTGTGGTGTACTATGATGCATCTAGAGTTGGTTTGGGTTGCGTGTTAATACAGAATGACAAAGTTATATCTTATGTCTCCAGACAGTTGAAAGTTCATGAGAAGAACTACCCAACGCATAACTTAGAGTTGGCTGTTGTGGTATTTTCTTTGAAGATATGGCGTCATTATTTGTATGGTGTTCATGTTGATGTATTCACTGATCACAAGAGTCTTCAGTATGTGTTTACTCAGAAAGAGCTTAATCTCAGACAAAGGCGATTGTTAAAATTACTCAAGGATTATGACATGAGTATTCTTTACCACCCAGGTAAGGCTAATGTTGTTGTTGATACTTTAAGAAGGTTGTCTTTGGGTAGTACCTCCCATGTTGAGGAAGAAAAGAGAGAGTTAACAAAAGATGTGCATAGACTTGCACGCTTAGGAGTCCGACTAATGGATTCCACAGAAGAAGGAGTAGTGGTGTTGAATGGGGCTGAATCTTCATTGGTGTCAGAAGTGAAACAAAAGCAAGACCAAGATCCTATTTTGCTTGAATTGAAGGCAAATATTCATAAGCAAAACGTATTAGCTTTTGAACAAGGGGGAGATGACGTATTGAGATATCAAGGTAGATTGTGTGTACCAATGGTGGATGGACTCCAAGGGAGGATCATGGAGAATGCTCATAGCTCCAAATATTCTATTCATCCGGGTTCAACAAAGGTGTATCGCGATTTGAGAGAAGTCTATTGGTGGAGTAGCATGAAGAAGGGCATTGCATAATTTATTGCTAAGTGTCCGAATTGCCAACAAGTAAAAGTAGAGCATCAAAGGCCCGGTGGTTTGGCCCAGAATATAGAACTTCTGGAATGGAAGTTGGAGATTATTAATATGGATTTCATCACAGGTTTACCAAGGTCTCGCAGACAACATGATTTGATTTGGGTGATTGTGGATCGAATGACCAAATCAGCCCACTTTTTACCAGTAAAGACTACACATTCGGTAGAAGATTATGCTAAGTTGTATCTTCAAGAGTTGGTAAGACTTCATGGGGTTCCGGTCTCCACTATTTCAGACAGAGGTGCGCAATTTACTGCACAATTTTGGAAGTCATTCCAAAAAGGCTTGGGTTCAAAGGTGAACTTAAGTACTGCCTTTCATCCTCAGACAGATGGGCAAGCAGAGCGCACTATTCAGACCTTAGAGGATATGTTGAGGGGGTGCGTGATCAATTTCAAGAGAAATTGGGATGATCACCTACCTCTTATTGAATTCGCTTACAACAATAGTTATCACTCTAGCATCCAAATGGCTCCTTATGAAGTTCTTTATGGGAGAAGATACATATCTCATATTGGATGGTTTGAAGTTGGTGAAGCTGGGTTGATAGGACCTGATTTAGTTCATCAAGCTATGGAGAAAGTGAAAGTGATTCAAAAAAGGTTAAAACAGTGCAGAGTCGTTAGAAATCCTACACCGATGTTAGGAGAAGGGAGTTAGAGTTTGAAGTATATGATTGGGTATATCTTAAAGTTTTACCCATGAAAGGTGTTATGAGATTTGGTAAGAAGGGGAAGCTTAGTCCCCGGTATATTGGCCCTTATAGAATATCGAAAAAGATAGGTAATGTAGCTTATGAGTTGGAGCTACCATAAGAGTTAACCGCGGTTCATCTGGTTTTTCACATCTCTATGTTGAAGAAGTGCATGGGTGATCCTTCATTGATCCTACCAACTGAATATATTAGCATCAAGGATAGCTTATCTTATGAGGAGATTCCGGTTCAGATTCTAGATCGCCAAGTTCGCAAGTTGAGGACTAAGGAAGTAGTATCAGTCAAAGTCTTTTGGATGAATCAATTTATTTAGGAAGCTACTTGGGAAGGTAAGGAGGATATGAAAGAGATATACACATCTCTTCGAATCCGGAGAAATTCCAGACCAAGGTACTAATTCTCTTCTTAGTACTCTTTAACTTATGAGATTGCATGTTGTATTTGCATTGCTTGTTGGGTGTTTGAGCTGAATGTTAGATTTTACATACTTAGCCTACTAAGAGTAAGCTCATTCGAGGACGAATGTTCCCAAGGGGGAGATATTGTAACACCCCGTAACTAGAAAAAAACTAGAAAGAAGTTAAAAAGTAGAAATAATCATTTTTGGAAATAATATAAAAATCTGGAATTTTTGTTAAGTATGTTAAGTTGGATTTTTGGTCAACTTCAAACGACCATAACTCCTAGCTCAGGATGAGTTAGGTGTGCTTCCAGATATCGTAGGAAATATCTTGGAATAATCACCGAGTTTGCGCGATTATGAGTTCGTATGAGTGAGTTATGCCCATTGAAAGTTGGGTTTTCCAAATAAGGAAATGTCCAATCCGGATATTTAAAAGGTAGTTTGGTCTTTTCCTTACCATTTTATTTTAATTTGTTTTTGGTAATTACTTAAGGGTCTAAACTGAACTTGTTCAGTTTACGCTTTGGAGAAATTGAGTTAGGGTTTTAGAGAAGAGAAAAGAAGAGGAGAAATAAGAAGGAGAAGCAAAGAAATCATCAAGTTCTTGAAGCTAAGATTATGAATTTTGTCAAGGAGTGATCCTTACGACGTATGTGAGATCACATTGCGTTGGGTCCATTCACCTACGTGCCAAACATGTTTAATTTAGCGATTTTCGTCCTAAAAGAGTTAGAATTTGATATTCTTGAGTTGTGTTATTGAATTATTTTCATTCTTGAACTTACATGTGATTGATGGGTTTTCTTGAGACGTTTTAGCGATGTTAAAAGTTGTTTCGAGTTAGATTCTAGTGTACATGTTTAGGGTATCTGAATCTAAGAAAGTATTGAGAAAGGGAATCGATTTAAATCGATTTAAAATCAGAAAACGAGACCAAAAGTTCGTCAAATTTTGCCTGAAGGAACAGCTGGCGCGATGATCCCCCATAGAGCCAAGCAGGCTGGGGCGGAATGCCAGCAGTGCGCCATTTTAGAGCCCCAGTAAGTTGGGACTGGCGAACGCGCCTCGATCGTCGTTTTTCACCAGTTTTTCGTCGTTTAGCCTATTTAAGTCCTTCTAAAGTGTACTAACACTTTCCATTGATTCTAAGTACTTTAAATGACTTCTAAACATCTAAAAATCATCCAAACATGAATCATAACCTTGAATCCATAAATTCAAAGAGTAATTGCTTTCTAAATGAAGCAAGAGAGGAAACTTTGATTTCCAAGATAGCCTTTGAGCTAAGTTTTGAGCAGTTATCTCAAATCACAGAAAGAAGTA
Organism: Solanum piurae; assembly: GCA_029582685.1. Lineage (NCBI taxonomy): Eukaryota > Viridiplantae > Streptophyta > Magnoliopsida > Solanales > Solanaceae > Solanum > Solanum piurae. Next base: position 11,317 of record JAJOOO010080712.1, read on the forward strand.
TGTTTTTAAACATAAGAGCTAGTATCATATTTTGGGAGTAGTATTGAGCACCGATATGAGGGAGAGTTCAGACAACTCACAGCCTGCATAAACCAGGTAGCCATCATGGGTAGAAAATGGTCATACTTTTTAGATGATTCCTTTAGTGCTTTTTAGCATAGACTAGTGGATCCACTTAGTAGTTCAGGTTCTATACCCTCGTCAAGGTATAGGACGGCCCTGGCAGGGTGAGGCAAAATGTTGTATCATCACAATAGCTTTTACGTGATAGTTGTCGGTTAGAGAAACTCTCATAGAAGTAATTGTATTCTTACATACATAGTTTATTGTATTTTTACATACATTTCAGAGTTATATGTATCTTTGCATACACACAGAGTTGACATCATGTTTTAATTAGTTTTTCTTTATATTGCACTTGTTTTAAACTGCTTTATATGGAAATGAGTTCAGTTATATTGAGTTGAGTTGAGCCAGGTAAGTTCTTCAGATTTCATTCAAGCTTATGCCTTATTTTAGAATTTCTCTCGCATACTCGTACATTCAATGTACTGATGCCATTTGGTCTGCAATTTATTATGATGTAGACATAGGTAACCAGGATCATCATCCAGCGCCTCGTTGATCCAGTTGAGCATTCAGAGTCAGTTGGTGAGCCTCCTTGCTTTCCGTAGGGCTCCTTTGTTATTATTTTCTTTTTAGTATTTCATTTGTTAGGATGATCGGGCCGGGATCTTGTCCCAACATCCATCTCAGTTGCTTAGAGGCTTCATATATAGACAATCAGATGTTAGTTCTTGAGGTTCCTATTTCCTGTTTTAATGGTTGAGACTTGAGTTGCCACTTTTGGCAAGTGAATGTTATCTTGATACATTCTAAGTGTTTATTGAGCAGTTCAGTTTACTTTTAAAAGTATTTTATTCATGAGTTAAGTTTTCTGCTGAGTAAGTAAGACATACCAAGGGTTTGTTTGGGACCACCAATGGTTCTCGAGTGTCAGTCCCGCCCAGGGTGTAGGCTCCGGACGTGACAAAACCTCGCATCTATGACATCTTTTTGCTAACCAACAAACGATGTCTTTTTTTTTTAAAAGAAGAAATTTAATTTTGTTTTTAAAAATAAATTAACCTTTCCTTTTAAAATTTTAACCCGTATTCAGTATTTGCTTTAAAGTTCACCTTATTCGAATTTGTATAGAAGAACTCATTTTGAAAGGCAAACACTTTTAAATCAAAAGCAATTCATATTTAAATTTAAACTCTTTATATTTGGCTAACTAATAAATGGAAAAGGGTTAAAATTACCCCTGAACTATGTGAAATAAACTACTTATACCTTTCTTTACATTTTGGGATAAAAAGTGTCTCCGTTGTTATTCTAAGAGACCACAAATACCCTCAAGAGTTAACTCCCCAAATTTTTAGTGACGTGACAATCCATGAGGGACTAATCCTTCCACCTAAGCATTGCTAACTAGGATTCACTTAAAAAACTAGACTTTAGCTGCGATAAAAGTAGCCACAAAAGCCCATAATATCTCCACTACAAGTTTTAATTGATTTTTAGCAATAAATTCTCATTTTGTGCATTTTTCTTCATTGTTTTTAAGAAATCACAAATGATATCGATCAAGAAGGAGTTTGAAGACATTATATGTTTTATTTTTATGTAATATGTAAATGCATAAAATGTACAATGATTACTAGGAGATTTGAATCGAAAAGTAATTTTGATGATTTTCGTTAGTATTGGATGTTTTTAATATTGATAGTGCATGTTATTATTTTTAGAAAATTAGGTTGCAACCAAAATTTAATTTTCATATTTTTTGGTTGAAACAATAGGTTTTACTAGCGAATGGCTATTGCAGCCTTAGTCGCCACTAAAAATCACTCAAAACCTTTAGTGGCAATATTTTGGGATATTGTGGCAACTTTTGTCACTGCTAATGGTGTAGTTCTTTTTGTAGTGAATCCTAGTTGGCAACGCTCAGGTGGAATGATTAGTCTCATGTGGATTGCCACTCACTAAGAATTTGGATAGTTAACTCTTGAGGGTATTTGTGGTCTCTTGGGATAACGTCGGGGTATTTTCAATCCCAAAATATAATGAAGGATATAGGTGGTATGCATGTTCAAATCTTCAAACTAAGACTGTAACTTATAAAAGAATTCATCATCGCAAGAACAAGTATCACCATCGCAATTACAGGCTTTAGTAACCTGTTGTTTTGAACTGGAAGGTTCTGTAGGCCCTTCATTTTCTGGCTCAGTGTCGGAGTCATAATCGGACTCAGAACCAGAGGTGTATAAACAACTGTAGATCTTATCGAAGATTTCTTCTTCTAATTCCATAGATTTCAACTTATCAAGTCTACAATTTGGCGCAATATGACCAAACTTTCCACATTTATAACACTTAATTTTTGAGAGATCTCTTCCAGATCGATCTCTATGAAATCTGTTATGTCCTCTATGAGACCTTCTTTCCTTTTGTTCTTCTTTAGATCTTCTTTTAGATCTTTTTCTTCTTCGATAATAGTCATCCTGACTGGAGTCTTTCGACTCCTTTTGGATTGCCTTTCCTGTACCTGGTAAACCAAACTGGGTACAGAAATCCCCTAATTGAGACTTTTCTCTCAATTTATCCATTTTTAATTGTCTTCCGAGTTTTAACTCGTTAC
>JAJOOO010080716.1:0-23686 GCA_029582685.1 Solanum piurae
GATTTAGAGATACCTAACTTATCACTTTGCATGTAATACACTAGAAAAGGATTACTATTATTAGGATTACTGCGTTATGAGTTTATGGGGAACACATTCCTAGTTACTTTTAATAATCTGAATATAAATAAATACTTAGTTCAAAGCTATCTTTTTATTGTTTTTATTTTATTTCAGTTTAAATCTCCCCATTTTTATATAACGACTATCGAATTAAATATTTTCTATTGATAATATTCTTCCATATTCTCTGTGGGATCGACCCCGACTCATAGTTGGGTAAATATATTGCATACAATTGTTTATATTTCTTTTCAAGAAGTATATTTGAACGTTATCAAGAATGGCACCACTACCGGGGAATGTGGCTTAGAAATTGTCTTTAGTATTTATTTTGACTTGTAGTCCTTTTTTGTTTCTTAGGATTAGTTTTTTTTATTTTTTATTATCATATTTCTTTTACTCTTCTTGAGATGTCATCTGAAAAAATATGTAGTCATAAATGTTCTTGCAATTCTTGCCCTTCTGATTTTATGGGTTCGTATAAGTTAATTTTTTTTTATCAACTAGATAAGTTGTATGGGGACATGGAAGATTTGTTAATACTTTGCTATAAATCAATATGTAAGCGCAGTTGTGAAGATAAATTTGAATTTGATCTCTATTATTTAGATATTGAGTTGAGTGCAAAGATTAAATCATATGACACCCAATAATTTAGTAATAATATATGTGAGAAAAAAAAAATACTTATAAGTCAACTTGAAGAGCTAAAAGTTGAGGGCCAATTGCTTGATCATATTGTTATTGATGTTGTCACTGTTGAGAAAAGTGCACTAGAGTTATGTAATGAAGTATATAATATTATTTTTAAAAACTCTTGTATGTGTAAATATGAGGGTGTAAAAAAATAATACAATTCATGAGTTAGGGCGCATTGAACCTCATTCCAATCATTTTTCTACATTATGTTTAGATGATGAAAAATTAATCGAGCCATCTGAGCCTATAGAAGAGTGTATGGAGGAGGAACAATGTGTCTATATTCTTGAATTTATTGTTCCAACATCGGAGAATTACATTCCTCACTTAGGATCTAAGAAGTGCATAATGCGATATCTATTGTTTGGGACCTTTATTTTTATACCACCATCCATTGAGCGTAATAGAAAAATTGATGTGAAATTAGGGGTGCAATTCATATCTTCAAAGTAGAAGGAAAAATAGTAAAATTAATGATGTCGTGCCGCGACGTTAAATTAAGCGCTTATTGGGAGGCAACTCAATTAGTAGTGTAACTTCTTATTTTATTTTATTAGTATCACTTTTTTTCCCCTTGTTTTTGCAGATTAGGGGAAGTCTGAGAACCCAAAAAACAAATTGAAGGAAAGGAGCATGTTTGAGCTTAAGTGTGGGGTGACGACCCTTGATGCAAGGAAATAAAAACATGATGTCAGCTAGGCCATAGAGGGCCCAAGGGAGTATTTCTCACCTTCTTCTTCTTCTCTTTTCTATAAATTGCTTTGGGAACAAAGCATGATTTTAAGTGTGGGGTGGAGGAATAAATTCCTAATTTTTACTGTTTTATAGAGTCTTTTTTTTTAGGATCGGTTCCTTGGCTTTGTTTTGGGCTCTTTTCCTGAGGATAGTCCCTTTGAACCGAGTGTCCTTTTTTTTTTGGAATAAATTTTATTTTTTTAAAATATTATTTTTATCTTTATTTTTTTTGGAGAGAAAAGAAAAGACCCTTTTGAGTTATGTGATACTTACTATTTGGGCCTAATTTTTGAGTAGTATTTTCTTGTGAATGCATGATAAAAAAAAATGCAAGTCATGATTGTGACTTTGTATATAACTTATTTTATTTTGTAGTTTGTTATGATCTTGTCTCTCTTAGAAGTTTTATTGATCCATCTTGATTGATACTTGTGCCATGTGTGGTGAGATTTTGTTTATTCCATGTTTGCATCTTAGTCTAGAACTTTCCCTGCATGTTATTGAAGCGAAATAAAAAGTGTTGCTTTGTTTAGGATATGATAATAGGCTTTCTTCGATTTGTCTGGTAAATTTTAGCCTTTTCAGATGTTTTATCACTAGTTAGCCCTTTGAGCCTGTAGACTTTTGTTGGTAGCCATATTTTGCCCTTGATTATTTTGTTGAATCCCTAGTTTTTGCACATTGCTTCTTTGAGCATTATTGCATAGACTTATTCTAATTATATATTCTGAGAAAAAAGGATGGTTGAGTGAAAAGGTAATCAATGATAGCTACAAAGTGCTTAAAAGCCCTCTTTGAAAGAAGGTGAAAATAATAATAAAATGTGACAAAAAAATGAAAAATAAAAATTTGTCTTGATGATGGCCCTGGTCCTTCCAAGGACATCGTGCACCTTAACGCATGTAAAATACGTAAGTTAAGGGTGGCTATTATGAAGGAAAACTTAGCTAAAACCCAACGAAGAGTTGGGCTTGAATCCACAGGGAGCGGTACGTGTCTAAATTCAGTTATGAAGTGATAAAGTGGTCTATTTGGTTATCGAATAGAATTTATCTAAAACATGTAAACAAGTCTAAGGGTATGACAATGAATGTCAGATGGGGGGTTTGGATTGTCAATTATCAGCTACAACACAATCAAACACGAAGGAAATAGAAATATAGAAAGGAGTTCTCGGGATGTGATTGATTATAGAAAAATTTGACTATACGGGTAATTGAAATTACTAACAAATAGCTAAATATCAGTGGGTAAGCTAGACTATATGTAACATAGTTTTCTTTCGAACAACTATCACGATTCAAGTGATGTCTTTCGAACATCAACAAGCTTAGCAAATAAGAACAACCCACACCTTAATTCATTTACTCTCTCGAGCTAGATAGGTAGAATCGAGATTTGGATTTACTCTTTCGAGCTAAACCCATATCAACCCAATAACTACAATCATCAATTGAAAGTTTTGATTGTAAAACATCTTTTTCAAGCATGCCCAGAATTCTAAGTTTGAATTGCATTTTTAACCACAATTCTTAGATTAAAACACAGCTATCAATTAAACCCACTTTAATTAAGCATTTAAATCAGTAATTAACAATACCCATAAGCTAATTCAGCCCATAATCACATGATCACACCCCAAGAATTGGGGTTTTAGCTAAACATCATAAAAGGGTTAAAAACAAATTACCAACTCGATTGGCCATCAGCTGGGTAAGAGTCTCCAAGCCTTTACAATGTTCCAAAATGGGTAAATTCAAACACACAATTCCAAATACTCACAATTAAGCTTAGAAATCCTCAAAGTCTACAATAAGAACTCAAAAACTAAGGGAAAACTCTAATTCTAAAACTTGGGGTTCAGAACTCAGTATTGGGAATTGGAACTCCTCAAAACTCCTTTTAAATTTCAATTTATAGTTGCCCACTTTTTGGCCAGAAAGTCTAGTAGGCGGATAAGTCGCGTCTCGCCGAGTGGTTCGGTAATTCGCCCTTTGTTTAACATCCTGACTTTTTGAAACGTCTAAAATTACTCGTATCTCCATGGAAAGACAACGAGGATGGGTAATAAATTAAGAATGATGTGGTATGTCTTATTTTAAGTGTTCAAGTGTTGCATTTCAAGTTTTGAAGTTAGGTAAGTATCAAAATAAAAGTTGGCGGAAGTTATCGTAAGTTCCTTTTTAAAGATTTCTCTAAATTTTGGGTCAAATGTCTCGGAGGTTTTCTCGCAAGCTATAAAGAGTTATGGGGCCCACAACCTATCGAATCGAAGGTCTACGAGTTTAGTTTCCAACGCATCAAACCGTTTGTTCATACGACTTCAAAATCGAGAGATATTTGCATTTTCATGGGTCTACACAAGCAGACACATGAGGTGGGGTCCTAGGTCAGTGGAAATTTACATATATCTTCTTCTTCGAACGTTTTCTTAATTTGTTAGCTAAGAACCAGAAAAATTAGAGAAACCCATTTCTAGGATCAACTAAAGTATAGATTTTCTCGACTTAAGTCCTTAACGAAAGTTGTTCTACGCGTTGGGCTCATCATAGTGGTATAATTTGTTTTATCATTTTCGTAGCATAACACACTTTAGTGTTGGGACAACAAGGGTTTGGATATATTTGAAGGTTCAGAGGCGTATTACGAACTTAAGATCGGGGTAAGACCCTTCTTTCATCAACTCTAACTTTTATAAGCAGCAAATAGCAATTTACGACAGAAATACATATCTTTTATCGTATTGTCATGGTATCTTTTATTTTTGTGTGTTGATTATGGTCCTACCTTGTAGTATCGAGGGAGTTATTAGTAAAAGTCGTTAGGCCACGTGAATTCAACGAAAAAGGTATGGTAAGGCTATTCTTTTCTTACGGCTTGTTTCCTTAAAGCTTAAGAGCAATATAATTGAGTTGTTATCATTGTTATACTTGTAGCCATTATTGTTGATTGTTGGCTGCTCGAGTGGATACAATCCTCTGTTATCGGGATTCTTATTCAGTAGTAGCTTCCCTATGTTAGACACAACTTAGAGGCTATTTGTATGGGTTGCTTATAACTAAATTGCTCACTTTTAGCTGATGGATTGTTAGTGTTTCCCTTTGGGCTATTATGGTTAGCTGCAAGAATGTGATCTATGCCTAGAAGGGCTATATTGATGCCTAGAAGGGCTATGAGTTTCCTACAGGGCTATATTGACGCCTAGAAGGGCTATGAGTTGCCTATATGCTATATTGATGCCTAAGAGAACTATGTGTTGCCTACAGAGCTATACTATTGCCTAAGAGGGCTATGTTACTACCTACGGGACTACCGATAGGGGTATATAAACTGATTGGCACCTTCTGGGTTTATGGGGGCCTGGGTAGGTGGTCTTGTGTGATGTTTGTACCTGCCGAGCTTATGGGGGCTTGGTTAGGTTGTTGTTTTATTAGTTTTGATAAGTTTAGATTTAGGAGCAAGTCAGTATGCTTATCTTATTATTGATTTATTTACCGGATTACTCCAGTATATTAGGATACCTGCTCATAGTCTATTGTCTTTCATACTCTATACATTATTTTGTACTGACGCCTCATTGCCTGGGGGTGCTGCATTCATGCATGCAGGTCCCGACAGACGACACAATAGACCTTCTCAACAGCAGGATTGACTTTTATCCGGTTGGCTAGCCTCTTTCCTCTGGAGATGCCAGAGTTGGGAGGTTTGTTAGCTTTTGTTGTACATATTTTCATAGGTAGGCTGGAACCCTGTCCCGCCAATATTTACTACTCTTAGAGGCTTGCAGACTAGTGTGTGGGATTTATAGCTACGTTATGGCCATACTGGCCTAGTTTGTTGGTTTGCTGAAGCTTGTTAGTTGTGGGATGCATTTTCTTGATATATCTGCTTTCAGTTTCGTTATAGAGATCATGGTGGCCTCGACGGCCCAATCATATATACTTGTTTGTTTTCTTGACTGCATGTGGCTGTCATGCGCTAGTAGCAAATGGTTCAGCAGGGTCGACTCAAGCCTGAGTTTTGGCATTAGGAGCCAGTTGCGCCCCTTGAATCTGGGCGTGACAAACTTGGTACCGGAGCAACGTCGTATCCTAGGTAGTCTGCAATCCGTGTCTAGTAGAGTCTTGTTTATAAATGTGTTATGCACCACATTCGATAAACAAGAAGCTACCGGATATGTTAGAATGACTATCCTTATTTTTCTCACCTCGTGCTATAGAAGGGTGTCTTAAGTATTGAGGATTCTGGCTTATAATTGATATTTGTATGCAGATACAGATGACTAACACTAGACAGACCACAAATAGCCAAGGACTAGATACAACTGCAGGCGAGGGTACTGGCAAGGTACCACAGGTGGAGGCAGCCCATTGTGAGACTTAGGGGGAGACATCTTCTCAGCCTCCTATAGCCTCTCTACCGCTTCAGGAGACTCTGTGGGCTATAGGACCCCCGGCTCCACCAGAAGTACCTCCTCTAGTTCGTCATATTCCATCTGACCAGGATTTCAAGAGTACAGTATGTATGTTAGCACAGTTAGTAGCTGCACAGCGCCAGCCAGTTACGCCAGATGTTGCCGGAACTTCTGAAGGACCCGAAAGTTCAAGAGTTTGTGAATTTCTTGCCTTGAATCCTCTACAGTTTACAGGGACATATCGTAGAGAGGACCCTCAACACTTTGTTGATCAACTTCATAGATCTTCAGAGTCATGCATGCCTCAGCGACTAAGTTAGTTAAGTTAACAGCATTTCAATTGCGTGATGTTGCAGTATTGTGGTATGAAAGTTAGGAGAGATCTAGGGGAAAAGATACATCTCTACCCACTTGGGATAGCTTTACAGAAGCTTTCATAGATCACTATTTGCTTCGAGATATTAGGGATGGCCGGGTGGACTAGTTTTTGAACCTCCGACAGAGTGGCATGATTGTCCGAGAGTACAGCTCGAGATTTGATTCATTGGCTAGATATGCAGCAGCATTTGTTGATACGATGCATGACAGGGTGCGTAGTTTTGTGGGAGGGCTTGACTCAGACTATATCGAGGCATGTTCTACCGCTGCGCTAAATGATAATATGGATATCTCGCGGATTCAGGCCTTTGCACAGGGCATAGAGGATCGCCGACATCTACAGTGTACGAGTGAGAGGGTTGAGAGAGAGAGACAGAAGAGGGCTAGGCCCGCTGGTTCACCGAGAGATTTTTAGGGTAGTCCGAGACCTCGATATTATAGTAGGCCACCTAAACCTCCACCACAACAGTTTTAGGGTAGTAGATTTGATCGTCAGGGCTAGTCAGGCCTAGGTGAGGGTTCACGAGCATCAGGTTCTCAGCAACAGAGGGGTTCAGGCCAGGCTAGGACAACACCGCCACGTTGCGCTTCTTGTGGTAGGATGCATTCTGGGAGGTGCAGACATGGTTCCATAGGTTGTTATTCTTGTGGACAGAAGGGGAACGGGTGGAGAAACTGCCCGACCATAGGTCAGGGTGGTATATGTCAGTCGACCATCTCAGTAGTAGGTTCCTCCTCATCAGCACAGTCTACAAGACGTGGACCCCAGACTTCAACAGGTAGAGGTAGAAGCGGAGGCAGAGAGGGAGCATCTTGAGTTTTTGGAATTGGCTGCAGTTGTGCATGCATGAGAATAACTATTAGGCCCACGATTTAGAATTGGCTGCAGTTGTGCATGCGTTAAAGATCTGGAGACACTAATTGTATGGCGTTCATATTGACATCTTCACAGATCATAAGAGCCTTCAATATATATTTAGACAGAATGAGTTAAATCTGCGACAACGTCGATGGCTTTAGTTACTGAAAGACTACGACGTGGATATTTTATATCATCCAGGAAAGGTGAATGTGGTAGCCGATGCCCTCAGTCAAAGATCTATGGGTAGTTTATCCTATTTGGGTGTAGAGAAGCGGGACCTAGCGCGAAAGCTTCATCAGTTAGCTAGCTTGGGAGTCAGATTGTTAGAGGCAGACCATAGTGGGGTCACAATTCAGGATACAGTCGTATCATCTCTAATTGTAGAAGTAAAATCATGAAAATAAGATGATCCTAGCTTAGAGGAGCTTAGAGCCAAGGCTCAGGATCAACAGTCTTTAGCATTTGATATAACAGAAGATGGAGTCCTCAGATATAGCGGTCGATTGTGTGTTCCGAATGTTGCAGGGATTCGACATCTAATTATTGAAGAGGCACATCATTCCCGTTATTCTATTCACCCTGGTTCAACAAAGATGTACTATGATATTAAGGAGATCTATTGGAGGCATGGGATGAAGAATGATGTTGTTGAGTTTGTGGCGTAGTGTCCTAACTGCCAACAGGTGAAGGTTGAGCACCAAAATCCCATTGGGCTAGTTCAGGAGATAGCCATTCCTTTGTGGAAGTGGGAAGCAATTAATATGGATTTTATTACAGGGTTACCTCGATCGCATCGCAAGTTTGACTTTATTTGGGTAATTTTTGATAGACTAACAAAATCAACCCACTTTTTACCAGTCAGGGCTAGTTTTTCGGCCGAAGACTATGCAGGGGTCTATATTAGAGAGATTGTTAGGCTACACGGTGTCCAGTATCTATTATTTCTGATAGAGGAGCACAATTTACCGCTAATTTCTAGAAGTCCTTCCAGAAAAGATTAGGGACACAGGTTAATCTTAGTACCGCCTTTCACCCTCAGACAGATGTTACGGGCATACGCTAGACTTCAAGGGAAGTTGGGATGACCACTTTCCTCTTATTGAGTTCGCATACAATAATAGTTATCATTCCAGCATCGGGATGACACCTTATGAGGCTTTGTATGGGAGAAAATGTAGATCCCCCATTGGATGGTTCGAGGTAGGTGAGTCAGTATTGATTGGACGACGACTTAGTCTAGCAGACAGTGGAGAAAGTTAAGCTCATTCTGGAGAGGTTTCTACAACTCAAAGCCGACAGAGGTCATAATCAGATGACCGAAGAAGGGAATTAGAGTTTTGTGTCGATGACTGGGTATTCTTAAAAGTCTCGCCTATGAAGGGTGTTATGCGATTTGGCAAAAAGGGAAAGCTTAGTCCAAGATTCATTGGGCAATACCGGATCCTTCGGTGGGTAGGATGAGTGGCTTATGAGTTAGAATTGCCTTTGGGGATAAAATCTGTTCATCCAGTTTTCCATGTATTGATGCTACGAAGTGCGTAGGAGATCCTTCTCGGGTTTTCCCAGTTGAGGATGTTCAAATCACAAAGGATTTGTCCTACGAGGAAACTCCAGTTGCCATTTTAGATCGACAGGTCCGTAAACGGAGGACCAAAGAGGTGGCTTCGATTAAAGTATTGTGGAGGAACAAGAATAGAGAAGAAGTGACCTGGGAATCTGAGGATGGCATGAGGTCCAAATATCCTCACCTGTTTCATACCCTAGGGTGATGGCACATCAGTTTATATTAGGGCAGTAAGGTAAGATACCTATCTGACTTTTTCTTATATATATATATTATATTGCTTATTATTACTGTGGTTGTCGTTGTATATCTGCTCACACTGTTATGGTAGAGCTATAGTGCTTAGCTATTTATGTCATCATGTGAGACGCCTAGGTTAGAAATTTTGCATTTCAAGTTCCTGGATAGTGACATTTACAAAGGATACACTGCCTAAATTTTGGCAACTCCTAAGGACTGAACCGTGTGACTCAGATTTTTCATTCGAGGACGAATGTTTCGAAGGGAGGAAGGATGTAACACCCTGACTTTTCAAAACATCTAAAATTACTCGTATTTCCATGGAAAGACAAGGAGGGTGGGTAATAAATTAAGAATGATGTGGTATGTCATATTTTAAGTGTTCAAGTGTTGCATCTCAAGTTTTGAAGTTAGGTAAGTGGAAAAATAAAAGTTGGTGGAAGTTATCGTAAGTTCCTTTTTAAAGATTTCTCTAAAATTTGGGTCAAATGTCTCAGAGGCTTTCTCCCAATCTATAAAGAGTTATGGGTTCCACAACCTATCGAATCGAAGGTCTACGAGTTTCGTTTCCAACGCATGAAACCGTTTGTTATACGACTTCAGAATCGAGATATATTTGTGTTTTCATGGGTCTGCGCAAGCAGGAACGTGAGGTGGGGCCCTAGGTCGGTGGAACTTTACATATATCTTCTTCTTCGAACCTTTTCTTCATTTGTTAGCTAAGAACCAGAAAAATTAGAGAAACCCATTTCTAGGATCAACTAAAGTATAGATTTTCTCGACTTAAGTCCTTGACGAAAGTTGTTCTACGCATTGGGGTCATCATAGTGGTAAAACTTGTTTTATCGATTTCGTAGCATATCACACTTTAGTGGTGGGACAACAAGGGTTTGGGTATATTTGAAGGTTCAGAGGCGTATTACGAACTTAAGATCGGGGTAAGACCCTTCTTTCATCGACTCTAACTTTTATAAGCATCAAATAGTAATTTGTGACGGAAATACATATCTTTTATCGTATTGTCATGGTATCTTCTTTCTTTTTTTGCTGTCTATGGTCCTACCTTGTAGTATCGAGGGAGTTATGAGTAAAAGTCGTTAGGCCACGTGAATTCAGCGAAAAAGGTATGTTAAGGCTATTCTTTTCTTACGGCATGTTTCCTTAAAGCCTAGGAGCAATGTAATTAAGTTGTTATCATTGTTATATTTGTAGCCATTATTGTTGATTGTTGGCTGCTCGAGTGGATATAATCCTCGCTTATCGGGATTCTTATTCAGTAGTAGCTTCCTTATGTTGGACACGACTTAGAGGCTATTTGTATAGGTTGCTTATAACTAAATTGCTCGCTTTTAGCTGTTGGATTGTTATTGTTTCCCTTTGGGCTATTATGGTTAGCTGCAAGAATGTGATCTATGCGTAGAAGGGCTATATTGACGCCTAAAAGGGCTATGAGTTGCCTACAGGGCTATATTGACCCCTAGAAGGGCTATGAGTTGCCTATATGCTATATTGATGTCTAAGAGAGCTATGTGTTTCCTACGGAGCTATACTATTCCCTAAGAGGGCTATGTTACTGCCTACGGGGCTAGGAGAATACCGATAGGGGTATATAGACTGATTAGCACCTTCTGGGCTTATGGGGGCCTGGGTAGGTGGTCTTGTGTGATGTTTGTACCTGCCGAGCTTATGGAGCTTGGTTAGGTTGTTGTTTTATTAGTTTTGATAAGTTTAGATTTAGGAGCAAGTCAGTATGCTTATCTTATTATTAATTTATTTACCGGATTACTCCAGTATATTAGGATACCTGCTCATAGTCTATTGTCTTTCATACTCTGTACATTATTTTGTACTGACGCCCCATTGCCTGGGGGTGCTGCATTCATGCATGCAGGTCCCGACAGACGACACAATAGACCTTCTCAGCAGCAGGATTGACTTCTATCCGGTTGGCTAGCCTTTTTCCTCCGGAGCTGCCAGAGTTGGGAGGTTTGTTAGCTTTTGTTGTACATATTTTCATGGGTAGGCTGGAGCCCTGTCCTGCAAATCTTTACTACTCTTAGAGGCTTGCAGACTAGTGTGTGAGATTTATTGCTACGTTATGGCCATGCTTGCCCAGTTTGTTGGTTTGCTGAAGCTTGTTAGTTGTGTGATGCACTGTCTTGATATACCTTCTTTCAGTTTCGGTATAGAGATCATGGTGGCCTCGACGGCCCAATCAGGACTTCTGTGCTAGTTGGCTATTTCTTTATATGAACTCTTGAGAGTAGCTGTTTCTTTTATGGATTTGTTTACAGGGGCCTTGCTCGCCGAGGGCTTAATTTTAAGTCGAGATATACTTGTTTGTTTTCTTGACTGCGTGTGGCTGTCATGTGCTAGTAGAAAATGGTTCAGCGGGGTTGACTCAAGCCTGCGTTTTGGCATTAGGAGCCAGTTGTGCCCATTGAATATGGGCGTGACACTTTGCTCACTTCCATCGCCATTCTGAATTGGTCATCATCCTCCCTTCTCCTATAACTTTGGGCGATCTAACTTGTTGTCGTGGAGTGGATCGGCGATTCGCCGATTGCCCATTTTTGTCTCCAACTTTGGTTTTCCCCCAGGGCTAGCACGCTGGAACTTTTGGCGGGCTAAAAAGAGCCACTTGGCGGTGCGTCGAGTTGTCATGGCGATCACCAGGACCGCTTTTCTTCACTTCTTCAATTTTTAAGTTCCTTGTTGTCCAGTAATGTCGTTGCCTTGCTCCTTAGCCTTCATAGTTGCAAAGCAACACTTTAACATTAGTTTAGAGCATAAAATAGGCATTTGAGGACACTTATACTATCAAAACAAAGCCCTAAATGACTCGAAATCTCAGACTCATCACCCTTCAAAGAGAAAAGGAATAAACTCAACCTCACGGACTTTTGTGATATGTTTTTCAACACAAATGGTCCACACACCTCCAAAAAAAATTGAAGATATTCATAAGGATCTTCATGAGCTAAAACCCCAAACATTCCTCTTAGTTGAAGCAATTGTAATATTGTTCTGGTTACTTGAAACACAGTCCTCCCGGTTGTAGATGGTATTCGGATGGCTCTCGTGGTTTGAACAATATTTACATGCAAATCACCCATGTAGTCATTTTAACCATAGTGACTATTATTGTCACTACCATGATCACTCATTATATTAGACCTGCAAATCAGCCAACACAACACAAAACAACGATATCCTACAACTAAACAAATTTACAAACTAATTCTCAAATAAAATTCTCAACCACCATTCCCACACAACAACGCCATTTTTGATAACGCTTAAATGTACTCTTCAAAACCAAATTAAAAGTGACAGTGGTTATCGTTAATAAAAAATGCAACTAAGAGTTGAGGTCGAATCCCACAGAGAATGGTAAATCGTAGAAAATTCTATCAAGAAATTTGAATTGTAAAATCATTCATTTGTAGTAGTGAAAAAACGTTGGTGGATGATTCCACCAATTTAATAAAAGGATTTGGTTATCAATGGTCACAATTAAACTAAAATTTCAAAAAATTCAAGAAGTAACAAGTAATGTAGGGGTGCAGGGATTGGGAATTAATGTCACATAGGGGTAATTGTGTTGCTCTTTAGTGATGAACATTCATGAATAGTCTGGGTCATCTTTAATAACACTAATCTTATTTCGATCTCATAGCATCCTTTCAAAGAAACTCCTTTTGGTCTCATCTATATACTATACTAAATAACCCAGTACCTTGCTTTATTCTCTCTTACGATGCAAAAATAGGGAAAATATATCTGACCCATAACCTCTATTTCCAAGCAAGTTACAAACATCAAACCAAAATTGCTAGTAACAATCTCTTTCGAGCATTGACTGGAGATCGGAAGTAGGAATTAAGTTTGCAACCTTAACCCATACGTTAACCCCAATGCTAATTAGCCCAAATTTATGTATGAACAACAACAAAACATAGCATAACACAATACCCACTATATTAAATCAACACCCAACCCCATAATTGCACTCCTAGATCTTCGGGTCTTAGTCACCCATCACAAATAGCAAAGAAATTATACCTTTCATGAAAGCAATCATGGTTAACATGAAATTAAGAAATTACAAGGAAACACACTCTGTATCTAACTTCAATTTGTCAATTTCAAAATCAAAGTCGAAAACCCCAGAAACTAGAAAGTGTTTTTCACAAGGTAAAGTGTTTTTCTCACCTCACTTGTTCATATAACAAAAACTATTGCTACTCACGTAAACTCTCTTCATCTTTTTTCTCTCATTTGGGTTGTTTATAATTTCCCTAAATTTCACCAAAAACTTAATACTCTACCCATTAGGCGACATTAGTCGGGCTCACTTATCACAATGGGTGGATCGTCGATTGCTCTCCATCTTGCCTTTTCTTGCTCTAGACTTCAGGCATTTTAACCTCAGTTGACGAGATCGTTCGAGTCTGCCTTTCACATTTGGTGTATCGTCGAGTACCACCATATTTTACCTTTCGAGCCTTCAATTTTTCTCCTTGTATAATCACTTTTGGTGATTGATGTTTGCGTAATCAAGACAACTTCCAATGCAAGTGTCTACGATCGTACAATAGTAAAGTAACCCAACCAAGGGTTGGGGTCCAGTCCCAAGGGAGTGGGATTGAGAATTAATAGAAAAATAAAATTTAGTTCTAGTTAGTCATAGCTAAAAAAATTATCGAATATAAACATGTTAAATCTAAGGGGTGACGCAAGCGTCAACTATCAATGGGGGGTTTTCACAAGTAAACAAATACAACAAAAATGCAAAGAGTACTAATTAAGGAGATGGGGTTCTTGGGATGTGATAGGAATACGGGAAAAACTAAACTATTGGGTACAAGCTTTTGACAATAAATTTGTTGAATATTTGTGACTAGGCTAGACTATAGTGGGGGTAGATTCTCTCTCAAGAAACTTACTCCGAATCAAATAGATTCCTCTCGGACACCCACTTGCCGCATGAAGAACAGCCTCCGCCTTAGCCCACTTACTCTCTCAAGCTGAGTGTGTGGGAGAAGGACTAGGGTTCACTCTCTCGATCTGAACCTCATGTCGACCCAATACCATCGGTCATCAATTTAGTAGTCTTAGTTTTAGGACCTCTCTCTCGAGCAAGCCGAAAACACAAAGGTGAAATCGTATTTGCAACTACAATTTCATTAAGCTCCACCATAACTACTAAACGAAATCACATCTAAACAACAAATAAATCATCAGCAAGCAAAACCCAGCAGATAATCTAACCCATATTCACAAAATTACACCCCAAAAATTGGGGTTTTAGCTAGACATGTATAAGAGATAGAAATTTATACCAATATGAGTTTGCATTCAATATGAAGATTTAAGTCTCAAAACAAGTCAAGAGTAAAGAATTCACAAGACCCAAGTCCAAAATCTTGGAGTTGAAACCATTTGAACCTTCAAGTTCTTCAAAACCCTCTCCAAACTTAGAACTCAAAAATAGAAGCAAAGTCTGAAAAATTACTGTTCAAAGCTAAAAATTTGATATCCAATGTTTTGATACTAAACGAGTATTTATAGTTTTCAGAAAGTGTGTTGCGAAGGATTACTCGGCGACATAAGTTGGAATCACCGATCAACTTGGCGATTCTCCCTTTGGTGTAGTTCATCATCGTCTTGCATTATCCTTCAGCATCGTCGTATTTTGGATCATTAGGCGACATAGTACTTCTTTGCGGAACTACTCGGTGATACGCCGACTGCTCCTTTTCACCGCCGATTTGATCCTTTCCTTCAGGGCTCAGCACACTGGAACAAAAGGCGAGGATAAGACCTTTTGGCGAGTCGCTGAATGGGTTCGGCGATTCTCAGATCTTCATTTCTTCGTTCTTTCAGCTGCCTTTGTTCCTTTTTTGCAAAGTAGTGTCCATGCTTTCCTTCAAACTCCATAAACCTGAAACTTAACGGTTTTCATCAGATATTGAGATAAAATATGCATTTGAGGACACTAATTCTATCAAAATATAGCCCTAAATGAGTCCAATTTGTGGACTCATCAACACCTCAAACTTAAACTTTTGTTTTTCCTCAAGCTAACTCAAGTTTAGTCGTTCAAAAAGGATGTCTCGAATAGTGCTACACAAGACTCAATCATGAATTCACACAACAAGACTCAATTTATTTATGCAAAGATCAAATGTGCACTCAAAGATTCAAGTTGTGACTCACCAATATCAAAGAACCTCATGCTCACAATACTTGCTTCAAATGCAAGTTCAAGCTCAACCAAAGTGTTTAAATGCCCTCACACAAGGAATGAATCCATATTCAAACAATGGTTCAAAGTTTAAAGCTTCGGAATCATATGCAACTCTCACACTCACAAAGAAGAACACAAAGCATAATTTCACCCATAGGTTTGCCCATATTTTCCAATCAACATTTGTTTCAGCTCACTCAAGATCAAAAAGGTCTTTTCAAGGCTTGTAATGGGGCTGAGTGCAAAGGTATGGTCATTTAGGCTCAGTGACTTTCATCCTCATGAAATGTGGTGCTCACAACACTTCCTTTCCTTTTCCTTCATCATTCTCTTTAGTGCTCAGAAGTTATCCTATTATTCCCTTTCCATTGATTGTTTGGGAACCCCTTTTTTTTTTTACTTTATTCCACAACTTTCTTTTTCATTCTTTTTCTTTCTCTTTCTTTTTCTCTCTTTCTTCTTTTTTTTTCTTTTTTCTTAGAGGTTCCATTTTTTTTTTTCAATACCATGGGTTAAAGGAGACTTTCCTAGCACTTCTTGACTTTCCCTTTTCTTTTCACCACACCCCAACTTAGGCTTTTGGCCTAAGTTGGCTGTTCTATTAACCACAATTCAAGAGGATTATGGGTGATGGATAAAGAGAGGTCTAGTTATCATCAAGTTTCTTCCAAAGAAAAGTAAGCCTCAAGGGGTGTTCAAAAGCGGTTCACACACTCACAAGGTAGGTCACAAAAGAGGTATATGTCAAATTGGCTCACACTCTTAAAAATTGCCTAAGATCATGTCAAGAAAAAGCCTTACCTAGTCAACCGGACTAACGGGGCAAATTCAAGGATCCATCATGCATAGTTCAAGGTAAGCTCATCAGACAAGGCATCAACACTAAAGTCAAATAAGACTCCACACTTTTGCCAGTGTGCAACGGTCATCACAAGAGACTCGATTCGACAATAGGCTAGTCACAACGAGGTGCAAAGAGTTCACATATTGTCTATGCAACTTCATTTGGTCTCATCATAGCTGCACATTCATGTTCGTTCGATTGCAAGCACTATTCAAGTCATCGGTATTGGTCAAAACCAAGACTCATATTTTCCAAGGAAAAGCCACATTCTAGTGCATACAAGAGGTGGCGAAAATTTGTGAAATTTTTTTGGAAGGGTCAAAATCATTTTTTTCAATTAAAACAAAAGGAGCCATAAGCTCAAACATCCACAAAAATGCAGTATTAACAAATTTTTGAACAGAACAACCCAAATATATACAAAAACATGAACATCAATATTCACACAAAAGTGGGCCTCACCCCACCACGAATAAAAAGTATTTGTCCTCAAATGCAAATAACAAACATCTGAAAATAGAAATAGAGAAAAATAGAGAGAGAGGTAAAGAGGGGATCCTGGTTAAGCAGCTACTCCATCTGTTGGGGCGGCATGGTTCTTCCTGCTACTTTGGGTGTAGTAATATTTGTTGCTTCGGGTTGTAGACCTTCAATAATTTTAGCATTAAAAAGAAGGCAAGGTGGGGACATTAAGCGAACCATTGAGTGGTTCAGCGAGCTCTACACAACTTCGCTAAGCAACCCAACACGCCTATTTTCAACCCACTTTCTCGCATGCTTCATAGCCACCCTGCTTCAACTGTGCAAAAAGTTAAATTTCAAGCAAGATCCAACTCATGCAAGCACAACCCCTTTTTGTGATGACCAATTTAAAATTGAATAACTAGGTAGCAATGCAATCCAAGTTCCAAGAACAAATCGATGATAAAATACTTAGGTAATACATGTTGATGTAAAGATTAATATGCAAAGGGTGTAGTTGGAGGAATAAAGGTGTATAAAAGTGAACGGTGTTAAAAATTAAAACCTTTACTCAAACGCTGTCCAGTTCCTGCACATCCGGTGATATTAGTCGTGATCGCCGAGTCATTCGGTGTGTCGCCAAGCATCACTTGTTTCATCGAGTTTTACAGAACTTTCCAGAAAATTTGGGAGTTCAAACGGCGGTTTCCTTTGAGATCGCCGACAGAGTCGGCGATGCGCCAATAATTTAACAAGCTCGCCGAGTTTTACAGGGTCCAAATTTGGAGATGTCTAGAGTCAAACGGCGGATAAGGTCGGGTTCACCGACCTCTTCGGTGACTCGCCAACTGGACCTGTTGCTTGCCACCCTACACTTTTTGAGAACTTCCCACACTTCAACTTGTACCAACAACACACCATTATTTTACCAATACGCAAATATAAAATGATAAGGGTTTAGGGTTGCCTCCCAAATAGTGCCTTAGTTAACGTCACGGCAAGACGCAAGTCAACAACTATTCTTCATCCTCAGAGTCAGCCATGGTGTAGTTAGGCGAGTCCTCGGCGAATGGTGGATGGTGACCTGTCATCAAATGGGTAATTTGAGCATCCTGCAGCTGAATAGTCATGGATTTTGAGGTAGACGTTTCATTCAATATTTCAATGTTTTCCTTCATCTCATTCAACTTCTTGTCTTGTTCTTCAAGTTTTTGTTGAATAAGTGAAAGGGCTTCATCATTCTGCACGCCCCCATGCTTCTTCCCGTGTTTACATTCGCGAAGGAAGAAGTGCTTTTCTTTTTGCATGGCTTGTACTTCCAAATCCATGACTCATTTGGATAGAACATCCAACTGAGTAACTAGTGCATCCTACTCTTGCTTCTTTTTGGCTTCCTTGTTGGTTTCAACCATACCATCAAGGATTTTTGCGACGACTTCGTAGGGCTGGTGTAGCATAGCCCCCGCAAAAAGTTGATCGGCAATACTTCTATTTTCGGGTCCAATATCCCTATAGAAGCACTCCAATAGTGCCTTGTCAGTCATCCCATGAGATGGGCACAGTTGTAGCATTGCTTGGAACTTCAGCCACATTTCCTGAATTGTCTCATCCCCTGTTTGTTTGAAAGTCAGGAGGTTTACCCTGAGGTTTAATAGTTTCAGGAGGGGGTGATCCGTGTGGTACCCATAATGATTATCCATTCTTATTTTCATGCTTTGATATTCAAACAAGCAAAACAAAACTACAACTAAGGTTAGTTAAACAATAACTAAGAATAACAAAAATTCTATGAAACTAAGAATTCTCAAGTAACACCACTCCCCGACAGCGGCGCCATTTTGATGTTTGCATAATGAAGACACAACTTCCAATGCAAGAGTATATGATCATACAATAGTAAAGTAACCCAACCAAGGGTTGGGGTAATGTCCCAAGGGAGTGGGCTTGAGAATTAATAGAAAAATAAAATTTAGTTCTAATTAGTCATAGCTAAAAACATTTTTGAATATAAACATGTTAAATCTAAGGGGTGACGCAAGCGTCAATTATCAATGGGGGTTTTTCACAAGTAAACAAAAACGCAAAGAGTACTAATTAAGGAGATGGGGTTCTTGTGATGTGATAGGAATATGAGAAAAACTAAACTATTGGGTACATGCTTTTGACAATATATCTGTTGAATATTTGTGACTAGGCTAGACTATAGTGGGGGTAAATTCTCTCTCGAGTAACTTACCCCGAATCAAATGGTTTCTCTCGGACGCCCACTTGCCGCATGAAGATCATCCTCCGCCATAGTCCACTCACTCTCTCGATCTGAGTGTGTGGGATAAGGACTAGGGTTGACTCTCTTAAGCTGAACCTCATGTCAACCCAATCCCACCGGCCATCAATTTAGTAGTCTTAGTTTTAGGACCTCTCTCTCGAGCAAGCCGAAAACACAAAGGTGAAATCGTATTTGATACTATAATTTCATTATGTTCCACCACAACTACTAGATTAAATCACATCTAAACAACAAATAAATCATCAACAAGCAAGACCCAACAGATAATCTAACCCATATTCACAAAATCACACCCCAAGAATTAAGGTTTTAGCTAGACATGTATAAGAGATAGAAATTTATACCAATATGAGTTTGCATTCAAATGGGTATGAAGATTTAAGTCCCAAAACAAGTCTAGAGTGAAGAATCCACAAGACCCAAGTCCAAAATCTTGGGGTTGAAACCCTTTGAACCTTCAAGTTCTTCAAAACTCTCTCCAAACTTAGAACTCAAAAATAGAAGTAAAGTCTGAAAAATTATTGTTCAAAGCTAAAAATTTGATATCCATTGTTTTGATACTAACCGAGTATTTATAGTTTTCAGAAAGTGTGCTGCGGAGGATTACTTGGGGACATAAGTTGGAATCAACGATCAACTCGGCGATTCGCCCTTTGGTGTAGTTCATCGTCGTCTTGTATTATCCTTCAGTATCGACGTGTTTTGGATCATTAGGCGACGTAGTACTGCTTCGCGGAACTGCTCAGCGATACGCTGACTGCTCATTTGCACCGTCAATTTGATTATTTCCTTTAGAGCTTAGCACATTGGAACAAAAGGCGAGGATAAGTCCTTTTGGTGACTCGTCGAATGGGTTCGGCAATTCTCAGATCTTCATTTCTTCGTTCTTTCAGCTGCCTTTGTTCCTTTTTTGTTAAGTAGTGTCCATGCTTTCCTTTAAACTCCAAATACCTGAAACTTAAGGGTTTTCATCAGATATTGAGATAAAATATGCATTTGAGGACACTAATTCTATCAAAATATAGCCCTAAATTAGTCCAATTTGTGGACTCATTAGTGATGGTCAACATGTTCATCCTTTTTATTCGGCAAGGCATTTTTCCTTTTGGAATCCACCGACCTGCCTCAATAAATACAAGTGTTGTGCGTGGTCGATATGGGCAAGGTTGCTCAATAAGAGATTCACTTTTCTTGTTTGGTGATCATCAGTGTGTAATTTACACTTTATTTTGCATTTTTTGTCATGTCGTTCTTTCAAACATTCATCTTTGCCTTGTCCATTAGCCTTTATAGCAGCAAATCAACAAAATATCATTAGAATATGACATAATTAGGCATCGAGGACACTAATTATTGAGCTAAATAAGCCTAAAATGAGTATAAATCTACCACTCATTAGTGCTTTCGTGGGACATTTCTTTTCTTGTGAGGGAATGAAAACAACGATGGATTGGTGAAGTTTATAGATTCCAAAATTGAGTCAAGGGAAGTTGTTAGTTGACTAGTAATTGTAAGTCATTTCTTGAGGATTCTTGTTGTTGCTGGGTCATTCTTAAAAAATCGTTAAGTTTTGAAATTGTGCTTGAACTTGAGGGAGTGCTTGGAATGGAAATCACTTGCTTTCTTGCTAATTGTTAGTACCAACCAAAGCCATGACCATGATCCTTACTTGTAGTAGAAGAGTGTTGTGCTTAAATTGAGTGCCTCTTGTGTTTCAAATTTTGTTTTGCTTGAGGAAAAACAAAGTTATAAGTTGGGGGTGTTGATGAGTGGTGTATTTGCACTCATTTGAGGATCTTTTTTTGTGATTTTGTGGCACTCAAGTAGAGAAAGAGGCTAATTATCCTTTGAATTGTGTTTATTTCAAGTGTTTGTTGTTGAAAGGAAAATGATACACAAAAACTGAAAAAGGAGCTAAACTTGGTAAAAAATGATCCCTCATGTCACACCTATGGAGAAGGAATTACCATTGTGAAAGGTCAACTCACAAACAATGATCTCTAAAGCAAATACGCGGGCGTCGCTTTTACGAACTGGCCAAAATTGGCGGAATTCACTTAAGCAATGGGAGTATCTCTTTTGTGATGTTCACTTTTATGAACTCCCATTTGCTTTTGAGTCCCGCCCAATAGGTGTAATTGCTAGTTGAGATTTTGTGCTAGAAATATACAATTCCTTTGAGTCTTTGATTCCTCATTCTATTGCTATTGTATTTGATTTCATGCTTCACATTTATGAAATGGGTTTAGTCTAATTTTCATGTCTGAATTTATGTCATGAGAGTACACGCTCAATTCTAGCGTCTGATCTTTATAGGTTGCTCGAAAGAGAGTTTGTGAAGTGGAAATTAGATTGATAATTGCATTTTGGCTTTAAATATTGAATTTGAGACCGGAAAGAGAGAATTTAGATTTTCATTGTTGAATACAACACTTGCTCGAAAGAGAGGTTTAATTTAAGGTATTAGGTTATTTTGTTGAATTACATGATTGAAATCAAAAGGAGACTTCATGAGATAACTCTTTGGGACCTAAAGGATATTAGGGTTGATCTATGATGAACTAGCCTACGTATGAGTGAATGAGCATGTGTTGAGATTGCAATGGATCGTTGAGTGAGTAGTCCAAATTTCCCAATTCATGATTATCCCTTGCTTGATTTGTTCTTTGTTGAATCCTTTATTTGTATTACCAAACTATTCTCTTAATTTGCCAATTGTGTGTTATTAACTTTAGATTCAAACTCTTAGCTATTAGTTCTTAATATTTTCAATCACCGATAAATTTTTCTCTGTGGGATTCGATCCCGACTCTTAGTTGGGATTTTCATTGACGACGACCGCCTACTCTTTTGATTAGTTTTGAAGAGTAGTTTGAGTTTTATTATTATCAGATGTAAAGGCTAAGCAATATCTTTATCCAGTATTTGTTGACTTGAAGATGTTGGTTTGTAAAAAAGCCATTGAGGCTTTCTCACAAGGGGGAGATGGTGTCCTTTGATATCAAGGTCGGCTATTGATGTACTGTGAGTTTACGGTATTTTTGATGCATTAAACTTTGAGTTTTTCATGAGTCTTAGGCATTTTGTTATTAGATGTGATGGTGTTTTGATATGATATTGCAGGAAATAGGTTTGGAGCAGTTGGTGTTGAAAATGCTTGAAATAGTAGGAAAATGGTAACATACGAACCTACCTACGAGTCATTGCTCCTTAGACGAGTCATAGGTGGAGTTTCTAGGAAAGTGGACTAAGTGTGGAACAATGGAGGTGACCGACAAGTCGTAAGTCTGATGATGGGCCGTCGATAATGAATCATAGATGACTTCAGAGAAGATGAGTTCCAGTCCATGAAAAATAATTGAACAAGACACCGTGCTTAGACCTACTAGCCGTAGGTCATGACCGTTGTTGGCATCCACTAGAATTTTTACTAACTACTGAGCAATGGTGGAACCCACGAGCTGTCATTCATGTGACGAGCCGTAGATGGCCACCGTTGATGACACTGCCAAAACTGGATTTCCTCAAGCTTCCTGTTCCTACTTGGTTAGGATTTCTTTTCTATAAATATTAGTAGTAAATTTCGTTTTTGGGTTGTTAGACTTTTTGTGATACTTTGTTTTGGCTTTGAGAATTATTTTGCAAACACTTTCGGCATTTAATTCTTAAAGTTTTGGTTTATGATATTTGTGTTTGTTCTTCAATTCAAGATTTCGAATTTCATTTACTCTACTTGTAAGTTCATGATTTATATTATCAACTCTATTATGAATTGTGATAACTCAAGCATGAACAACTAAACCCACAACTAGGGTTGCGGGAACCATGAGTAATTAACAACGTAAAACCAATAATTAATCAATTCTGAAATAGTGTTTATTCATGTATTGTTAATCTCTTCGTTTTGAATGCTTTTTAATGGGGCACAACGTTAGAACACGCCTCATTCCTACTTGCCCTACCAAGGAAGTAATGAATGAGAAAGGGATTAACAACAGAGATTTAGCATGAGAATCCGCTATCTAATAGCCTGAACCACCTACTGCGAGGGCTAATCTGGGGTTAAGGGTAAGGTTTAGTAAAGCATACACCCGTAGACTGACCAAGTTGCGTAGTGAAATTCCATACTTGGACGACCAATCACGTAGGAGATGCATAACTTACCAACCTTGATTGTTAACACTAGGAAAAAGTTACTATTATTAGGATTGATACGTTAATCCTAAACCCTAAACCCTAAACCCTAAACCCTAAACCACAAATATGAACCCCTCAACTACCAGTTCCGCACTTCCAAGACCAGCTACGCACCCCCGAAAAATTGGTATCAGAGCTATGGATGATTTGAAATATAATAAGAAAAGTATTAGTAGAAAGATAAGAAAAATAAGAAGAAAATTAAACAAATTATATCCGAAATACAAACAACTTAATATCACTAAAACTGATAACGACAAATTAAATAAATTAATAGATATTATATCTAAAATAGAATATAAATATATTCAATATTTAAAGAAACAATGAATAACGAATACAAACTAAAGATTAATAAAATAATTATAGCAAAAAGACAAGAATTGAGACATAGGCAAAATAGACTTAGCAATAATATATTTGCAGGAGTTTGTCATAAATTTATAGTGGCACAAAGAAAAGCTATTTTTTACCTACAAATACAAATAGATAGCTTAGAATATAAACTACAACATAACTTATAAATGAATAAAGAAGAATACGCAATAGACGAAAAAATATATGAAAATCACGATGGATTAAAAATAAAGATAATATTTTCTAATCTAGGAAGAAGATATAAGAAAATAGGCAATAATCTAAGTTTGATGCTAGAAAAAGAGACGGTAAAACTAGAAGATAATTTAAC
>JAJOOO010080718.1:0-26110 GCA_029582685.1 Solanum piurae
CCAGAAAGGTTTCGCTGAAACAATCCCAAGTAATAGGAGTTGCATCTGTACCCCTGTTCTCCTTCCACTGAGTATACCAGATATGAGCCACATCCTTAAGTTGGTAAGATGCTAACTCAACCCGATCATTCCCAGTTACCTGCACCACTACAAAGATCTTCTTGACCTCATCAATGAAGTTTTGGGGATCTTCTCCAACTTGCAATCCTAAGAACTCTGGCAGATTTATCCTAACAAAGTCTCACACCCTGGCTGCAGCTGACCCAGCATTGGCATTTACAGGAGCTGGATCCCGCTGATTGTTACGGTTGGCCACACTGTGAGCCAACATCTGAATACTATTCCTGAATTATGCATTCGACACTTCTTGATTAGGGACTGGAGGAGTTGCGTTTGCGTTCCTGGCATTCACATTTATAACATTAGATCTATTAGGAGGCATGATCACCGAAACGTAGAACATCGAGTTAGAATGGAATTTATATCATATCTTACGCACGATAAAAGTAACAAGAAAATGAAGATTTCCTAAAACATTTTGTAGCCTCCCCCTCATTAGATGTGGTGCACTTCACACCCATGAAAATGACTATACTTAGTGTGGCTTTCCAGACATCCTAGGACACTTAAACCTAGTTCTCTGAAACCAAGTTTGTCACACCCCAAAACGTGGACACGGGACCTAGGATCACAAGTGATCCCAAGCTAACCCTGCTGGCATGATCATGAGCATACTAAAGATAATAAACTGATGCGGAAGCTAAATCATAAATAAAACTGAAAAGATGGGGAATACCTATATATTATAACTTATGAGTTTAATACAAAGAAGATATTAACTCAATACTAAGCTGAATCTATCTACATCTAAAAATAGCCTCTAACTGACTAGAAATGATGGGATAGGCCCCAGCTAAGTCTAGCAAAACTGAAACTAAAGGACTAAAAATACTAAAAAGAAACTCATGACTATTGTCCTCGGAGAATGAGGACTCACCACTGATTTTGCTGAACTGGAGATCGGGAACCGATCTAAGAGTGATCTGGATGCTGAGAACCTGAACCTACATCACGAGAAGATGTAGCGCATAGTATGCGTCAGTACTTGAAAGGTACTGAGCATGCATGATAGAATACAGCTGAAATAACATATAACTAAACAAACCAAATAAGCAATGATATAATTTGAACATGATATAGATACTGAATACTGAGATAACTGAATGCAGTGACCAATTTATGACATACTGAAAGTGAATACTGAACTATACTGATAACATAGTCAATGCAATAGAGTCTGACCGAACTGTGGGAGCTACTAATAACCGACATAAAACCACATGAGCTAAATGTAGAGTCCGATGTATACTCCCCATCGAGAGGACCCAATATAACCGACCAAAGGTATAGAGGCATGCTGGCATAATCACTAAAATGATGCCCATAGATGGGACTTACAACCTACATGGCTCATAGTTCTAGGACTATTTTGGTACGCTGAACCCTAGTCCAACTCGGTATTATGCTACTCCCAATAGATTAAAATGATTAACACATTATGACTGAATTTCTGTAATATACTGGATAGCTTGAAACTGACATGCAAACTGAGAATGCTCATTATATTTGATAATATGACATTCGTAAACTGAGGCATGTATATCTGAAATAGCTGAAATATCTGACCTAGCATGTGTAATTCAAGAACTAAAGAAATACATAGCTAGGGTTCTAGAATTCATACAATAAACTGAATATTAACATACTAATCTGATTTGGATCATTCTGACAGCTAAGAACCCAATAATTCTAACATGCAAGAAACCCTAGGTCTAGTCATAATAAGGGAATCAATTAACTTACTGAAAAATAGGGACCTAATGGGTAAAAGGAACCCACTAGTGAAATCCCATATACCTGGTGATGAATTCCATAGAGATATCTTTAGATTTCGGGGCTGGAACTGATGGAACCTTGTTGCGTTCTTGAACTAGGTTTCTTGACCTTTTTCTCCTCTCTTGCTTCTAATTTTCTATGTTTTGACTAATGATTTGACTTAGGTAAGTTCTAGTTATGTTTCTAGGCTTAAATTGACTAAAACCTCATGATTTAGGGTCTAAACCACGTAGCTTAGGGGTCTAATGAAATAGGAAAAGACCAAAAGATCCCTGACGTAACTGCTGTCGGAGTGACTTACGGATTGGACCTACGGGCCGTAGCTCAATCTACGGTCCGTAGATTGGGGTCATAGGTTGAGTCTTCTCGACAAGGCTTCACTAAAAGGAGCATAACCTTTTACTCAGAGGTCGAAATTTAGCAAACTCGGTGGCGTTGGAAAAAAGATTCAATTATCTATCATATCATAGGTCATGGGACACCTAATTCATTTTTTTCCTAAGAGTTATGGCCATTTGAAGTTGACCCAATCAATAATTTTCCTCTAACTGGCTGCTGACCCTCATCTACGGTCAGACCTACGGACCGTGTATCGAACGACGGCCCATGCTGGTTGACCGTAGTTCGTGTCAAAGGCTAGGTAAAGGTGTCTTGATCCACGGACACTGACCATAGACCGTGGTCTGAACTACGGACCGTAGGTCTGTCCGTGGGTCGAGATTTAGTCGATTTTCTGAGCTGGGTTTTTGGGAGGAGTTACAGTAGTGAACCACAGACCCACAACACGAGTCGTAGGTCAGACTACGGTCCGTAGATGGCGACCGTAGGTTGCACCTGCAACTTCTAAAAATTTGTATTTTGGTCTATCTAGGGTACGGGGTGTTACAGACTCAACTCATGATACTCAAGGATAAAGCAATAGTAAAAGATGCAATATATATGGAAAGCTGTAAAACTGTAGATATCAACTCAATGTATTGAAAAATACAATATTACTCAATGTGTATATAAAAATACAATATAACTTTGTGGGAGTTTCTCTAACCGAAAACCACCACTATGAGCCTAAGTGATGATACAACGTCTTGCCCATGCTTCCAGAATTGTCCTATACTTTGCCATCATATAGAACGCCTTAACTAAGTGGATCCACTTGTTTATGCTAAAAAGCACTGAGGAGTCATCTAAAAAGTATGATCCTTTCTACCCATGATGGCTACATGGTTTATGGAGACTTGAGTTATTATGAACTCGCATCCCCATATTGGTGCTCAATACTTCCAAAATATACTCAGCTCAAATATTTTAAAAACAAAACTCTTTCTGTGATTTGGGATAGTTACTCAAAAATTAGCTCAAATGCTCTCTTGAAAATCGATGTTTCATTTCTTGTTCAAATGTGAAAACATTTTAACTCTTGGGAATACTTAGTCCTCGTATAATCTTTGAAGAAATGAACTTTACTCTTACTCTTTACTCAACTCAAAGCTTAATTCTTAAAACAAAGTTAAAACGTTTATAAAAGACTTCTTAAAATATGGTTCATACCGAATTATGGATGTGAATGACTCAATGCAAGGTTTTCAATAACCATAGATAGAACTCAATACTTGGAACTCAAGAACTTCAATGATACTACTCCTCTCAAAGGTACTCAACTGATAGAGTTCATGCGGAAGTTATGGGCATGAATGAATCGACTCAAGGGTCAAAATATCAATAAGGAATTCATGTGTACGACTCTTCTCATTCTCATACTTACTTACTCAAAACTTAACTCAAATCGATGGTGGATCTCAAAGGATTCACAATTGAAAGGCTTCCTTGAACTCTACTCTCAACTCTCTCTTGAATGTGAATTATGAATTCAAGAGTTATGGTTCATGATATGAAGGATATCGTGATGACAAAATAGACTCATGAATACATTCTCCTCACTCTCAGTCACTTGCTCGAGTCTTGAAACAAGTTATTAGAAATTATAGGAGACTCCTCAAAGGACTCAAAGGGACTTTCTCAAAAATGTTTGAGAGAACTCTCAAGACTTGACTCTCAACTCTACCTTGAATGTGATTTATGAATTCAAGGTTGCGATTTGTGATAGGAAAGATCTTGTGATGTTTAGGAGTGTTTTTAGATAGTTAAACATGAAAAACGATCAAGAAATTACTGTCCCGCGATGCGGAGATGCATTTTAATATTTGGTCGCGAAATAAATTTTGAGGCAAAGGGGTCCGTGACCTCTCCGCGATGCAAAGAAAAATTTTGTGAAATGGGGAGGCAGGTCCGCTATAACATACAAACGTAGTTTTGGTATTTGTATGTTGTAGCTATGGAATGCAATTTTGTGAAATGGGGAGGCAGGTCCGCTATAACATATAAAAAAAATTATGTTTGCTATATGTGAAAATCATAGTTGTATGTTATAGCTATAGTTTGCATAATTGCGCTCCATAGCAAATTTTATGTTTGTTATGGAGCTTTTGATTTGTATAATTCGCTACAAACATCCAATTTTATACAAATTGTTCAGTTTTGTATAAATACATTTATACATTGTAATTTGTATAATAAGATCTGTATTTGTATAATTATAAGTGTATAGGACGAAAATATATGTATTTGTATTTGTATATACATTTTTCTCTCGCTTTATACAAACACAAACGCATTTTATCTATTTTATACCGAAATGTATAAAATGACTAATTGTATACCGAAAATGGTTAGTTGTATACCGAATCAGATGGCAAAAAAAGGGGATGTTTGCTGTGAATTACAATTAAAATAAACTATGGCTATAACATTTAATTTGAATCAATAGTTTTTTATTTCATACCATTTTCCCTTTATTTAATACTTATACTTTACCACTTGGGCCCATATAGTTAAATTAAGTCAGTAGAATTTAATACCTGATTACTTTAAAGGAAAAGAAAAGAGGAGGAAAAGCAGAAACTCACCTCGCAAACGTGGAGCCGACTTAGCTGATAAGTGCAGGTAAGGATATCTCAAATTTCATATTAGTCGTAATCATTAATTGTTAGGGTATAGAATGTAAATTATTAAGATATTAATTAAATTGAATAAGGAAGAGATAGTTTTGGTAAAGTTGAAATTGGAATTTGGAAGTTGGTAGAGTATGGTATCGTTTCTTTTTCTGGGCTTTTGGGGCAAATAGTTAAATTGATTGTTAACCAATGATTGTAATAAAATTAAGGCAATCATTGGGTGAGTTAAACAGAAAGGAAATTTAATGGAAATTGGGGGTTGGTTCACAGAGGCGTATCCAAGATTTTGAGATGATGGGTGCACTGTTATAAAAATGTTGATCTATGATATAAATTTGATCGGTTCGACATTTAAGTTTTTACTAATGAAAACTGTTAAAATTTTAAAATTATAGGTCTAAAATTAATTCTTATATGTATGTATATATATATATACACACACACACACCAATTACCACTTAGAGAAATGTTATCTAATTTTAGAAAGAAAAATAAAACAAGCTAAATATAAAATTCAAATTTCTCCTCGCTGAGAGAGGTGCACTCAGTCATAATCGCATTATGTGATACTTCAAGTGTGGGTTCACACATCTATATTTCAATATTTTTAAAAATATAACACTACTATTTATGATCTGGGGAGGGGACCATGGGTTCACGTGAACTCAGTGACCTCCCTTAGATATGCCTCTGATCTCTACCATACCACTGAAATTTCAAGCATTACTACCTGGAATCAACTAATGGCTCTCATTTAACTATTACTCATAGAAAAACTCCACTCTATTCCTCCTCCACATTTCAACCTCAGATGAGATAAGAACATCATCACTACCATAATAAGAAACATCAACCTTCTCCTTCTAGCATCACTCAACTACTAAATATAATAACTGAATAAGCTTTAGGGCAAAAGATCATAAGCACGACTCATTCGACAATTCTGATATAAGAATATGCATGACATTACATTATGTTGCTAGCCATTGAGAGTAATCATGAATATACAAGACTGAGAATACTATGAGACATAAGTGTTTATATGAATATGTTCATATCCTGAGGCTAATATCCACAACTTTATGGAGTAAGATTGAGATCAATGGACTAAAGTCTTTGCCCCTCATTCTGGAAACTGAGCACAAATGTGAATCTCTCTGAAGTGCATGAGCATAGGTCATAGACACAATTCTGACATTAGAAACCTCAACAAGATTTTGAAATGACTAAACTTTGAGGAATACACTAGAGTATGAATGGATTGATATATCTCTAAAACTCTTTTTGAACCCATTACTATCTAATTCTCAACACTTGACTTGGTTTCTTATCTTATCATCTTCCCCTTAGGTCTAAAGCTGACACTTGAAAGCTATAGATCTATTCCATCATCTCTAAACTGGTCTACATCCCATTTACTCTAATACTCAGAAAAATATTATCTCATGACTACCGAACTCTCCATAAGCAGGTGTTAAGACCTTTTCTAAGATGTTTCTCCTAACATCTTCTCACTGGCTTCTAAGGCTGCTTCATCTAACTTTTTTAGGGAATCTCATCTGACTACATACAATCTTGGGTACACCTCTTAATAATCTTGTTACTCAATGACTTAGCCACACTTTATTACTCTCATCAAAATTCAGAATCCCTCACTAATACCACTGTCATTCAATGCAACTAACATATTAATTTTCTCTCCTACTCTATGCCAAACCTACAAAATCAGATCTCAAAACTAATATCGTCACCCTCAAGTTGCCATCCTTTTGATCACAACACTCATCTCAAATTCAAGCTTAATGTCTATTACTAAACACAACTTTCAACAGAATTCATCACATACTATACTAACTTATGAATACTAGATAAAATTAAGAAACACTTGCTCACTAAGACCTCCTGACCCATAGGAAATCTTTATCTCACAGTCTATTTATTTACAGACTACCATCACATTCTTTTTTCACAACTTAAGTACTATTTACCCACTTACTATACATCATACTTAATTAGTTTTATAACCCTCTGAACATCATGACTCTCCCTAAAATTTATAAGTCTAGCTTAGATCTATCACCTCATGAATACTCTACTCTTTTATTTGACACCTATACTTGTCCTTCACTAACATAATGTTACCTTGACATCAACTCCATTCTGGATAAAGTATACTCTAACTCATCCTTACTAGTAACTATTCCTCTACCTTATATCATGAACTTTATACAACATTATTATTCCTTAGTCTTCTCATAAAGGAAAACTCATCAATAATAACTTACTAGGTGCATCGGTACAACTTACATACTCTACTCAATAATTATTCTCATTTATTAGGTTACTACACCTTTAGATGCATACTTCTAACTCTGGGCACTTCTCTTACTATTACTTATAACCTCATACTATCTTTTCGGATGAAAATACTATCTAAGGTCTAAAACACACTTCATCATAATGATATAAACTGAAATAAGGTTTAGAGAAGAGAGTCTGAGAGTAGATTTCACTTTTAGCTCAAACGCACGAATAATATGAATAAGAGTGCATTATTTCGAATTTCAACACTTAAGCTCACTCACAGGCTTCTCTCAAGCATCTCTGCAGTCTCATGACTTTCTCAAGTCTTTTGTTGAAAGTAATTCATCGATAAGGATCTGACTATGTTTTTCAACCACCTTGAGTATGAGGGGTAGTCGAATGAATTTGAGAAATGCACGATTTAGAATAA
This sequence comes from Solanum piurae, assembly GCA_029582685.1. NCBI lineage: Eukaryota > Viridiplantae > Streptophyta > Magnoliopsida > Solanales > Solanaceae > Solanum > Solanum piurae. The sequence continues at coordinate 7,642 of JAJOOO010080718.1, forward strand.
GTTCCTTAGGACATAGTTCTATTGCACGATTTAGAGTATGAAAAAGGGAAATTGTTGTTAAATGTTTGTAGTCCTTCATTTATAGAAGTGGGGCCCTCACAACCATAAACAAGATCCTACCGACATGGCTTTATAGACACCCTAGGACACTTGAACTTTGTGCATTGATGCCAAGTTTGTCACTCCCCGAGTCTACACCCTGGACGCGGTCGACACTCGAGAACCATTGACGGTCCCCAAGTGCCCCTCATCCTAGCTGACTACAAGCGAAAAACTAACTCAAGCAATGATAGGCTTAAAACTGAACTAAATTTGTTAAACTCAGTTACTCAACTCATAAAGTCTGAACAATACTCAATAGAAATACTTGTAGTTTGTAAAACATTTCAAAGAATGTAAATACTGGAAAAAAAAACTCCTCAAATCTATCTATCAATGAAGCCTTTACTATTAAGGAAGGATGTCGGGACAAGACCCACGACACCTCAAAACTACTAACTGGAAAGTAAATGTGAAGTCCTTCGGAATATAAGAAGGCACACCAAAGCTGACTGGAATGTCACATGACCTCAACGAAATGTCTGTTGATGATCCTGAACACCCGTATCTACATCATAAAATGATGCAGGTCGAATGACATCAGTACATTAAATGTACCAGTATGTGATAAGGGTAGAGTAAACAATTATCTGGCTTGAATGACTGAAAGCAATAACTAACTGAACTGACAAGGCTGGAAGAAATACTCACCTCAACTCAACTCAATACAAAGCAACCATGATAGATGCAATATTTAAAAACATTATAAAATAGGAGATAAAACTCAATGTGGTATAAAAATATAATAAAATATGTTTAACTCTTAATTGGGAGATTCTCTAACCAACAACCATCACTATGAGTTATGTGATGAAACAGTGTCTCACCCATGCTGTCAGAACTATCATATACCTTGTCGGAGTATAGAATACCTCAACTAAGTAGATCCACTAAGCTCTGCCCGAAGTCACTTATGATTCATTTAAAAATTATGATCTTGTACCCATGTTGACATACATGGTTTATGAGGAATTTGAGTTGTCTGAACTCATCCCCATATCGGTGCTCAATACTACTCTTAATAATATATATTCATGCTCAATGTTTAAAAACATACTCATCCTCTGGTTTGAAATAATTGCTCAAACTATCCTCTTAAAAGGGGTAACTACTCTTGAAATATCTTTGAACTCATAACTCATTTAGAAATCAAATTTTCTCTTTTATAACTTTCACATATAGCATACACAAAAATCATATTTGTATGTTATAGCTATAGTTTGCATAATCGCGCTCCATAGCAAACATAAATATGTATATTTCGCTATACATATACGTACAAAAGAAAGCAGTTGTATAATTTCTCTATACATATACAAAATAAAGCAGTTGTATAATCTGCTTTGGTATACATATACAAAATATCAATTGTATAATATGTGTTTATATAAAGTGAGAAAGAGAGAAAGACAAAAGAAAACTAGGCAGAGGAAGATCGTATTTGTATAATCATAAGTGTATAGGAAGAAATTATATGTATTTGTATTTGTATATACAATTTTCTCTCGCTTTATACAAACACAAACACAATGTATACATTTGTGTTTGTATAAAGTGAGAGAGGTGAGTGAGCGACCGAGATCTGGGAAAGTGGCAAGCGAGATCTGGGAGAGGGGAGAGAGGGGAATGAAAATATATGTATATATACAATTTTCTCTCACTTTATACAAATACAAACGCATTTTATACATTTGCATTTTTGTATAAAGTGAGAGAGGCGAGTGAGGGAGCGAGATCTGGGAGAGTGGCGAGCGAGATCTGGGAGAGGGGAGAGAAGGGAACGAAAATATATGTATATATACAATTTTCTCTCGCTTTATACAAACACAAACGCATCTTATACATTTGCGTTTGTATAAAAAGCGAGAGAGGCGAGGGAGAGAACAAGAGTAGCGAGCGAGATTCACCAGGAGAGAGGTGAAATAGCAACAGTTTGCTATGGGGTACAATTAAATCAAACTATATTTATAGCATTTAATTTAAATTAATAGTTTGTTATTATATACAATGTTCCCTACTTAGTTCCCCTATACTCTTACTTAATTCATACTTGAAAACTCTTTCTCAAAAATATATCAATATCATATTGTGATATGATCATTGATGAATCGGGAAGTCATAATGCATAAACATTGATGGTATATCTAGATACCATGCTGCTTAAACATTGATGGCATACTCGATTGTCATACTAATCATGTTTTAAAAACTCTTTTTCTCAAAACTCCTCTTTACTTTCTCAAAAACTCAGTTTAAGACTCAAGTGTTGGCTTTAAAATGCTTCTCAAGATTTATAACTCAATTCATAGGGTTCATGCGGAATTATGGACATGAACGAGTCAACTCATGGATCATAATAGCAATGTGGAAACTCAGTACTCAGAACTCAAGGACTCAAGAACTCGAAACTCATAACTCAACGATACTACTCCTCTCAAGGATACTCAATTCATAGAGTTCATGCGGAATTATGGGCATGAACGAATCAACTCAAGGATCTCAATGACAATATAGAACTCATGAGTACAACTCTTCTCATTCTCATACTTACTTCCTAAAGACTTAGTTCAAAACTATGGCGGATTTCCAAAGAATTCTCAAATTTGACTCAAAGGACCCTCTTGAACTTTCCTCTTAGTCTCTCTTTAATTTGAAATGTAATTTAAGAGATATGATTAGGATATGTAGGATATTTCAATGATTAATGAAGACTTAAATAGTTAATATCAAGGAAAAAATGAAGACACGATTCAAAGGAACACATACGGAACGAAGAATGGAGAAGAAAGAGGTCGGATGATTCTAGCATATTAGTGGTGCGTCGCGCCAGCCCCCAAAGTACTATAAGTACTTTGGGGTGCACTGCTGGCGCATTTCCCCAGCCCTCTTGGCACTATGGGGGCACATTACCCCAGTCCGGACCCAGAAATTCGATGAATCTTCTTGTTAAATTTCAGGTCCTAACTCGTCTAGAATCGATTGGTTTCTTCCAAAATCTCTTTGATTCATAAACCTGACACAAATTCATTGAAATCTCACTCAAATTATATCAATAAGCACCACTCATTCACAAAACCCTCACCTCAAGAACTCCAAAACCTCCATTGTTAAAGAATGGGGTTGAAACTCAAGAACTCTTCAAGAATCTTTACATAAACGATTTCATAAACAAATTAATGAAAGAATCACAAGTTTGGCGTGAGGATGAACAAATCCAACACTATGGGAAACCTCACATACTTGGAAATTAAAGACCGATCGTTCTTGATGAAATCCACAAGCCTTGAAGAATGCTTGAACTTAGCCCTTTTGTCTCCTCTTGAAACCTCGCTCTAAAACCCTAAGTGTTTTGAAATGTCACGTTTGATTAAACGCTTAACTTAGGTGAGGAAAAATGTTGGTAGGTCTATTGGGGTAAGGAAAAGACCAAAATACCCTTTTCTAAAATGGATGAAATGCCTTAACTAGAGAGACTGCACTCAAACAGGCATAACTCTTTCATCCAAGCTCGAAATTTAGCAAACTTGGCAGCGTTGGAAAGAGGACTCAAAGATCTTCAATTTGATAGTTCATGGGCCACATAAATTTGTATGTGCTAAAAGATATGGTCATTTGAAGTTGACCCAAAACTTAAAAACTAATGGCTGACTTGAACGAATTTCTCTTTAGTTCTTTTTGGAACTCGAGGTGTTTCATCTAGTGACCTTAACACCTAAGAAAATTTAGAATCACTTGGTAAAATCTCGTTCACCAATGAATAATGGTTCGAGTCTTAACTTAAAATTTTTTGAGGTGTTACACTAAGATTTTTGGAACATATTTAAGAAAAGGGCTTTTTAGCTCGACCTGAATAAGTATGCTGATTTGTAAGACTTGAGAAATATGGGTAGGGCCGACCCGTGGGCCAAATAAAAATTAATGAAAAAATGAAAAAAAAAAAAAATTAATTAACAGTAATAATTTAATTGTCGTTAAATATGTATTAGCAGGGGCGGATCTACATCGACCCAAGGGGGTTCCCTTCATTGGGAAAATTACATTGTATATATAGGATCAATTTATATATATATATATATATATATATACACACACACACATACACTAGGTGTTTGATTCAGTGGTAAAGGGCATTCAAGAATGTTCAAGGTGAGCGCCAGGTTCGAATCTGGGTAGTATCGTTTTTCCCCATAGTTTCATGTGATTTTCATTTTTATTTTCCAAATAAATGAAAATTTGTTTTTCCCTTGAAAACATATTGGAATTTATATATTTTACTAGAATTAAATAATAGATTTCTTTTCTATTTTATAAAATTAAGTAAATTTCATAACTTTTTCAAAGTTTTCAGTAATTAAAATTAAAAAAATACATTTTCTTTTACTAATTTTAAGTCAAACATTTAATTTATATTTGATTAAGGAATAATATAATTATAAGTAAGACTAAATACATAAGTGAAATATTTAAAATTTATAAATAAATATGATTGTCGCGATATTTTCTAATCTTGATAATTATTTTCTCGATGCTAATTTTATTGACTACAATATGATCGGATTTGGAAGTATTCCTTAGTTAGTTTCAAAAATTGAATAACGTATATATACAACAATGTCAGAGACTAGACCCATAATTTTATTTTATTTTTTAAATACATTCTCTCGTACTTATTTTAATATTATATCAAACATATACTTGCTCGATTTTATTGTTTGTGTTGAAGTGGTGTTGAATTTTATTTAGTTGCTTATATTTTATCCGACTCATTTATATATGATTTGCCCCATTCACATCTGGCCCATCCCAACCCTCTTGAATACTATTAGTGTACTTACTTATCTTTTCGAACCTCTTTGATGAAAATTATGCATCTGCCACTGTGTATTAGAAGTAATTAACACTCTTTGTAAATGGGCCAAAAGTCTATAATGATATTCTATCTAATGACAATTAACTAATGTCAGTAAAAATTTTAGCACTCTCTTTATTAATATGTATATTTATTGCCGCTAAGCTGTTTTTATTATAATATCAATGAATTTTTATTAAATTCAAATTACCATTATTCATCTGATTAAAGAAAATTATATAGATCAAATAATTTACTACATGTAAGTATACGTAGTGGTGGCAAATGGGCGGGTTGAGTAAATTTTAGGCGGGTTGAAAATGGGTCAATATAAAATGGGTAATAATTCAACCCACTCATATTTCATATGGGTAAAAATGGGTTGGGTAATAAATGGGTTGGGTAAAATACAAGTTTACACATATTTACCCATATTTTCATGAGCAAATAGCCCTTCATTTTAGAATTAAACATGGATAAAATGTTTTAGTTTTTTTTTAGATAAAAAATGTTGAAAATATTTTATTTAATTTTATTGTATCATCAAAGTAAAAAAAAAAATCCTATAACTTTTCAATATAAATAAATTTATGTAATGACAAGGAAAAAATACTTTTAATTTCAAAGTAAATGAATATTTGCATTTTAGGAGTAAAAAGTGCTTGAGGAACTTTATGCAATATCAATACTAATACATGATTCGCTTACTTTACACTATTATTTGTTATCCAAGTATAAAATTAAACAAATAAAAAATATAATTATAATTAACAAAAGAAATGTACATGTAATATAGTTTATACCTTTTTAGAGGGTCAAAGACTTTACCTCTTCAATTATAGAGAAGAATAATTAGAACATGAAAAAAAAAAGAGAAGTTACAACTTTTTTACTGATATCATGAATTTTGGGTGAATAAAAGTTGAAAGTTTAACTCATTAGGCTAACCCATAGTTTACCTATGAATACCCATATTTCTATGGGTTAAATATGCGTATATACCCATATTTTATCCATCTAAAAAAATCACTCACCCAATTCATTAAGATATGGATGGATTATCAAAATATGGGCTAATTTTACCAGCATCATCTGTAAGCTTACTAAGCTCTCTTTGGTGCAACTTTTGCAGCATGTTAAAATCCAAGCAAATTTCAAAAGCAAAATGTAGTGTATACGCTTTTTAAAAAAAAAGAAAGAGTTTTAGATATTAGGTCAAATTTTATATATAATGATGAGGTCACTTATTTTATTAGCCATTTATAAGACCTTTTTTTATTCTTGCATGGATAATCTCTACATCTAGTTTCTAATTTGTTTGACTTTCTTTGTGTAATTGTCATTTAGTTTGATTGTATCCTAATTCCTATTAATGAATCTAATATTTACAATAACGATGGAGATTTTAGTGAACTTAAAAATTATTATTACAGTAAAATACATGAATCCAATTAAATAAAAAAAAAGTTATTGAACCATAACAAAAATATATTTATTCAAACTTTATTATGATAATAATACAATACAAATACAATACAATTACAATACATTATAAAGTGATGATAATTACCAATCATCCAAACAAGCTGGAAATGAAATAAAACAGGATTTAATACAACTCAAGTGTTGTATATTTTTTGAAAATGAACATGACAGAAAAAAGACAAACCAACTCAAGTGTTGTATATTTTTTAAAATTTATTTCAAACATTCCCCGGGAATTAACAGCTCATATATTATGAATAGCATATTAAAGGTCTTTAATTTATTCTATATGCCTTATTTTGCTCTGAATATTTGAATGATGAAGGTGCAATTTCATCATTATATTTATATTTTGACAGATTCAGTCAGTATCGAGTTAATCATGTTTTTAAGTTTGCCTTTGGCGTTTGTGTATCCATCCTCCTCTTTATATAATGTATCTATCACACGTGCAAAATTTAAAACTCGTTCAAGGACAAACATTGGTACTTTAGTTGGACGGAAGAATTCTTTGTTTATGTCCTTCCATGCATTGGTGACCTCTTTCTGGAATTTAACGTAAGCCTCTTTCTTTGAAGCTCCATATTCTTTCATGTAACATTCAATAATTGAAGCTACATGTCCTCTTTCTTGTTCAACCTACATGAAATTAATCGATTTCAATATCATCTGTATATATGATTACACATTTTAAACATTTTTTGGTATTATATTGTAGGCTTCTTAGCTAACTTTTAAGAATTTGAAGTAATTAAATCAAATACATACAATATGTGTTCCTTCTGTATCATATGCAGATATATTTGAAGCAAATCCAAACTATTCAACATCGTATGTTCTTTAAGCAACTAGGACTATTTCTTTTCTTTCTTCATCTTTTAATTATTTTTATAAAATATAGAAACTTTTGTAATATTTTGAACTATAGATTGTTGTGATTTATAGTATTTTTAAAAAAAATTAATATAATTTTTATATATATAAATTTTATCTAAAAAAACTTAAAGATTTTCTAATAAAATTCACACCAGAGAGTAGTTAGTTTGGCCCTCACACAAAGTGAAACATGAAAAAGTATTATTGTTTTTGATAAGTCAAGTCACTATTAAGCTTCATTTATTTAGATTTAATGAAAGTTTGTATCTTAATTAATTACTATTTCAGATATCAGTAATCATTACGTATATACTTATTGTTGTACTTACTTTATGTCCAACAATATCATCCATTGCTCTGCTAATCAATGAGGAAGCTCGAACTATCAAAGGCTCATTCATCAACCATTCAAAAGTCTCTTTGGATATAAATTCTTCCATACTGACCAAGGAAGCTGTTGATCCCATCATATAGGCAGCACTTACAAGTGAATTCTCCATGTGCTCCTCATATTTTGGAATATAGTTAGCATCATTTAACCATTGGGCTTCCTTAAAATAGGCTCTCACCAACAATAACAAGTAATTTAAGATAGACAATTAGTACTAGCTAGTATCATTTGGAATGATAACGTTTCCTTAATTGATATATTTATGTGGGTTAGGTAAACCAGAATATTACCTCATATTTTGCATAGTATACACGGTTCAATTTACATTCTTTAGACAATACTTTTTCCATTTCACTGTAAATGTCTAGAAGGGCTTGATAAACGGGCATTAGCATCCCATCGAATAAATCAAAATCACAAGCTATTTAACTCTTACACATTTTGTGTGTATATATATAGATTTCATAATAACAATAGGAAAACGTATTTACTTTCTCATATTCATTAGTGAGGGATCAAATTAAAAGATTATTTTACTTGTGATTTTTTTATGTTTTACCTCTGGATTGCATCAGTCACAAGTTCGTCATAGCACTACAATGAAATTTGTAGCTACGACATGAAATTCTCCACTAATTATTCGCTTTTAGTGACAAAATTTTCTTTTCGTGTTTAAATATATGAGACACATATTTTTAGTGACGAAACATAAAAATTCGTACCAAAGATTTGTCCACTAAAGTTTCCCATCAAAAAAATAATTGGCACCATTTGTTAAGTAGTGTTAGTCACGAATTTAAAGTTATCAGTGACACATTATTTCGTCACTAATAATGTATCTAATTCATGAAAAAATATTTTGTCTTAAAATTTATTAATTTTTGGTCACAAAAAAAATAATCTAAAAAAATATGTTGTTACAATATAGACAAATAAGAGTTCGCAGTTAATATTATGAGTTTTAGCTATAAAAATTTAGATTTAATTATGCCATTTATTTTTGTCACTAATAATATAAATAATTGGTGACAAAGACTTTACTGTCTCTAATCAATCTATGATTTAGTGACAAAAAAAGAAATTGTCACCAAATATGTAAGGTGTTAAATAGTGACGACTTAAAATTTGTAGTGAATAATTCAACTATTTTCTACGAATAAAATTCATAGCTAAATACAATATTTTTTTGCTACAATTGTTCATAATTACAAGGGAAAAGGGTTTAAAACACACACAAACTTTAGCCGAAATTGTTGTTACACACTCCAAATTTGCGAGGGTCCTATGACCCCCCAAAACTATTTTTTAGTGTATTATTGAGGGTATTATCAGCTTAGTTGGATGAGCAAGTGGCCACACACACGATTAGCGCGTAAGGATGGAATTAAAGTAAAATGAACCCTTCTTTATTTGCCACGTGGCAATCCACATCATTCCTTTTTTTCCATTAATTTTTTAGCTCTTAAGTTAATATTAATTTTTAATTAGGAAATATATACATATGTCAATTTTTAATTGGATATTTCCTTTAATAAATTACACTTAATTATTAATAATCATTAAAACTTAAGATGCCTACATTTTTTTATTTTTTGTTTGCTTTCTTCCTCATCAAAAATCCAGTCGCTTCACTGTGTCGATCTTAGCAACGGAAAATTCTGCCGACGACGACAACGAAAAACTCAATCGCAACACTTATCAAAAATATAATCACTATCACATGAGTACCATGTACCTTCCTCAATCGTAATAACAACCTCCACACAATCGAAATTGCAAATTTGCAATGAACTGGATCTATAAATTTTACCATTTTCAAATTTCGCCATCACCGAATCGTTATTACTTCGCCATCATCACAAAAAATAAACCTCCATCACCACCAAAATGACAGAGACGACCACAAAGTTTTGTTTCTTTTAGAAAGAAGAAGATAAGAAATTTATGTGAAAATTTATAGCCGAAAAAATTCATTACTCCTTAGAAAGAAAAACCCAATGCATATATTGGGTTTTCTACTGATTGAATGTCTTAAAGAAATTTTTGTTAATTTAATTTAAAAGGAAGTTTTTAGGATGTATTTGTTGGATTTTAATGTGAAAGTCTTCATGTAAGGGTCTAATTTGAAAGGATGTGTGTAATGGTAGAAGAAGGTATAAAAAAAATAAAGAAAAAATAGGAAAAAAATTGAAGAAAAAAAAATAAAAATGATAATTACATTGACAGGCGCGTGTGTACCATCTTTTGGATAAAAACTTGGGTTTGACCTTTAAAAGAGGTAATAATTCCACTTCAAAATAATACTAGGACCCCCACAAAGTTGGAGTGTGTAATAGCAAAATTGGTCAAAGTTTGTGTGTGTTTTGAACCATTTTTCCTAATTACAAGTGACAACTTACAAAAAGAATAATACTAGTGCTTCATAAGAAATAGACATAGTCCATTTGTTAATTGGCGAGGGAAAAGATTAAAATCAACGAATTTAGTCGATTTTGTAAAAATGAAAAAATTCAATTCATATTTTTATTTAAATTATGCAATTATAAAATGCATCATTTGAAAAATACAACTCAGGTTACAAGTACCGTGAGTGGGGTACGGTTCTACCACTAGATCACTAATATTTGTTGGTTTAACACTTTTAGCGACACACATTTAGTGACGACTGATTAACGAATTATTTTTCGTCTCCAAGATATTTAGTGACGAAATATGATTTTTAAATGACGAAATTATTTGTCCCTGATAATTGAATTTGTTGTAGTAGGTTGCATAAGCATCAAAAGTGTCATCAAGAATTGAGGTCACCTTGAGTACTTTTGTCAACATTATTCTAGCACGACTATACTTTGGTTCAAAATACACTCCTAATATCCAAAAGTAACACTCAACCAATCTGGCTGTTGCATAGGGATATTTATTTGCAAAATTCAAATATTTCCACAACCTACATACATCACAAGAACAACGATTTTGTTGCATGCATTTCATTTTTATTCCAAATTACCATTACTCACCTAATTAAAGAAGATAATATATATAGATCAAATTATACTATCTTTCTTTTTTCAAGTTTAATTTGTGGGTTTAAGTTGTGCTAATAGGATAGCCAATTTATAATGTACCTTAGTGAATTGAATTGAAAAATCAAAAAGAAGAGCCAACCAAAAGTGACTTATGGACAATTCCTCCTAACAAATTTTCCACAATTCTGCTATATCTTCCACAATCTACAGTCCTTAACTATTTTCATCTCCCATGTCTTCAATGACAAATTAATATCATATGCATGTGTTAAAAGAATTTTAAAAATATATACTCTACTTGGTTGTGGGTACATGCTATTTTGGGCACCAAGGTTGATGAAAATATTAGTCTGTCTGCCTGCCTACAATACCTTTTTATATCTTGTTAGATAAAATGACTATTTATTCTAAATTCCAATCATACATTTTCGGGGAAAAGAAAAGCGTTGTAAGAAAAAACTTCCAATCATGTGTCTTTCCTTTTATTTTATCTTTAATTGCAATAATGATTTGCTTCAATTGTTCTTTTTTTCTTGGGTCAAATATTTAAAAATGAAATTGAGTGAAACTCCGTTGTGTGTGCCTGAAAAAATAAATTAGCCTTAATAGTGGAGCTCCAATTTCCAATCATACTTCACAAATTTGGCTAGAAAATATTACTACATCCGTTCACTTTTAATTGTCATATTTTTCGTTTTTAGAGTCAAACTATAAAAAATTTGACTAACCTTTTACAATGTATTTTTCATCATATTAATATTTTAAAAAATATAATTTATAGTACTTTTTGTATAGTTTTGAATATCTAAATTTTTTATTTAAACAATATCGAATTAATATAAATTAATTTAACTTTAAAAATTAGTTAAATTAACTTTAGAAAAGCACAACATGACAAATAAAAGTGGACAGAGGGAGTACTCAAAAAGTTAAATGAATTTAAATTTTAAATAGGCAAAAAATTGTATTTTACTACTAAAAAATGCTACGGTAGACAAAAACCATCTGCGTAGTGATGAGTACATCACATTTCACTAAAAAAATGCTATGTACGACAAAGATGCTACATAGCCAAATATTATGGGATAATATATTAGGACCAACAATAATTTAAATAGGTATTTACTAAATAAAATGTATCAAGTTTAGGTATCCTAAAGAATTAATGATTTTGAGGTTTTTTTTATCAATAGATTAATCGATAGTGAATTAATAAAATTATATTTATGTTATTTGGTGTATAAAGTCCTCGACTAATTAGGGTTTAGTTTCATTTTATTTAATGGTTGTCTCAAACTCTCGATTATTCTTACAATGTTCTAGTGTTTGATTTTGAGAAAGATGCAATCTATCAACTCATGTGTATATTGGTTCACATATGATTTGTCACCTTGTTTCTAAGTGATTTTAATGATTTCTTTTGGTGTCAAATTTTAAGGATTAAATCGATAACCGAACTGGTAATGATCAATAACCGATAAACCTATAACCTATAAGTCAATATTTTAATGGTTCTATAACGATTTAGCATGTCTACATATCGATAACCAATAAGTCGAACTAATAAATTTTAAAATAAAACCAAACCGACTAATACACCGTCCTAATTCCAATCAACCTAATATTCTCTGTTTCAAATTTTAGCCGAAATAATGGATAAAATTGTATAACAAACTTGATTTGCAAATGATATTTCATTATTAGGATAGTGAAATTATATAATAATGTCTAAGAACACGTGATTTACCTTTGTCAACTCATCACATGAAATTTTAGGTCACTTTGGTGTATAATTTCCAATTCTAGTTGGACCTGCAAACCATAAATTTAATTAGAACCACACATTCGTCTAGTATACATCTGGATATCACACAGAATTTTTATTTTTTTTTGGAAAACAGGAAATAGAAATGACGACTATAATGTGGAAAATTGATGAATAAGTGAAAATTTAGATAGATAATGAACTAAGCTATTAAGATTTCTATTACATGAAATTTGTGATTGATATTATTTTTATTTAATTTAATAACGATATGTTTAACCGTATAAGTTGAACTAAAATAGAGAAATATAATTAAAAGTAAAATTAAACTGATTTGACTATAGTTTGAGTTTTAGTAAAATCTTGTAAGTTGAACTAAAATAGAGAAATATAATTAAAAGTAAAATTAAATTGATTTGACTATGATTTGAGTTTTAGTAAAATCTGTAGGCCATAGCATCTTTTATTACTTTTTAGAGTTTAGATTAAATTAATTTTAAAAGTATATTAACTATGATTAAAACTTAAAAGGACAAGTTTTAAAAGATGCTCTTCAATTTTGGTATGCAATTATTACCATTTTCCCACATTACAGAATATATACGACGTGCTATACAAACTTATGAACTAGCATTTTGAGATGGTCGGTGAATATAATTTAATTTGATACTCTTTAATTCAGTTATACGATAAATATATGAACCAAATTAGATAAGAGTATACACATTAAGTAAAATAATATGTTTGATGCCTTTTGCTTTAATTAAGATCTGATGAATCTTTGAGGGAGGTTTAGAGTTTGTTTGGCATTACTGCTTATTTCTAGAAGTGTTTTTTTAAAATAGCTTTTCTGAAAAGTGTTTTAAAAATAATAATTGTGTTTTTGCAAATTTATTTGAAAAATGTTTTTATAAGCAATTTGCGTTTGACTATCTTTTTAAAAAAAAAAAATTTGAAAGTCAAATTACGAAAAAAGGACCGAGTATCAATGCATTTTTACGATAATTTTGTTGAGAGAAAATATTTTAAATATCTAATACATAACTTTAATTAAAATTTTATTTTAATTAAGTTAGAATGTACATATTCAAATTATTAATCAATATTATACATAGATAAATAAATAAATAAAATATTAATATAATATTAACATGATGAGTTAAATATAATTAAAAATATCAAGCAAAATAAATTTAAATATTATTATTATTTATTTCTAATAATACGTAAAATAATATATAAAATATAAATAATTATATAAAAATAAATAAAATAAAATTTTATCATATAAAAATAAAAAATAAAATTCTTGAATGAAACTTAACAAAACTTATGAAATATGTTAATTAATTAATAAGAGATATATTGATAAATATGTAAATATGTAAGGGATATTTTAGTCTTCAATAAAATAATTTTTTGTTTCTGCTTTTTTTAAGAAGCCGAAATTTTTAGCTTCTTCTCAACCGCAGAAAAACTGTTTCTGCTTTTGTTTAAAAGCACTTTTGAGAGTTTACCAAACACTTGATTTTTCAAAAAAAATGTTTTTTTCTATAATAAAAAAAGCACTTTTGGCCTCTCAACAGCAATGCCAAACAGACCCTTAAAATCAAGAAGAGTATTGAAATTATTGATCATTAATTTAATACTTTTAATTGAATATTTTTAATCATGATTAAGGTGCTTCTTAAGTTAATTTAATTTAAATCTTTATAAAATATATATAACAAGGATCACTCATATATATTTGCTAAAACAGAGAAAAAATATAATGAAAAGGAATCGAATTCCTACTATAGATTATACACTCTTTTTTGTTCTTTTCTCTCTTTTTCTTGAGAGTTTATAGTTAAACAAATTACAAGTTTATATTATTGCCCCGCCCATCATCTTGCATTAGTATAGATGTTACTTAAAACATGATTAGCACTTAAAAGAAAGATTTTAGAGAAATATGAAAAAAATTCCTCGAAAGGCCCTAGAATCTTATAAATTTGGTAGGAAAATTCTTCAAACTTTCTAGCCTGATAAAAAATTAAAAAAGGAACTTATTTGTAAATATTGAGAGATTTGTGTAATAATTAATATTTACACACTATTCACTAAGTGGAGTCTTTACATTTATAATTCATCAGGCAAACAATTCAAGTAGTCCAGGATAATAATGATAAACTTTGTTTTTTTTGAGTTACTTTTTCCTTCCAAACTTTGACACTTCTCTATTTTCATATTTTCATTGTTTGTCTATGCATGGTACTGCCACTTTTTATGGATTGCTTTTGTAATTGGTCTATGGTACTAGCACGGGCTTAATATCTGTTATTTTTTTCTCTCACTTATTGTGAGATAAATAAAATTTCGAGAGACAATTAAATTTTAATATAATTTCTAAATATTTTAAATTATTAACGATTGTAATTTTTCGTAATTTTTAAATAATATATGTTACTTCTCTTGTCCCAATGTATGTAGCACATATATAATTTCAAGAGTCAATTAAATGTTGTTAATTATTGAGATTCACAATATTTTTTAATATAGTTTTTCAAATTAAATAATACATGTTACTTATTTTGTCTCATTTTATGTGATACGGATAGATTAATTTTATGAATCAATCACTTTTTTTTATAAGTAATCAAATTATTTTTATGTTTTTTTTAAAAATATTTTAAGTTGTCAATTATCATGATTTATAGTATTTGTTACACAATTTTTAAATTTATAAAAAAAATAAAAATAAGTCAAACAAATGGAAGAAAAAAATTTGAATATATAAGTAGCTGCCAGGTAGGCATGTTGCCATGAGTCACCTAGCTGTGCTGTCAGTAAGAAGGTAGCCGGCGCCTTTCGAAGCACTTGTCGTCGTCACCTGCAAGATGTGACAAGATATTATCATACGGAAATATAAATTTTTATGTTAATTAAGAGCAGCGCGACATATAGCCGATGACCCAAGAAAAAAAAAATTAAATTTTCAGATATGCAAATCTAAGAACTGAAGTCCCTCGTATATGAAGAAATCTTTTCTATGACTTCCTTTTCATAAGGTGAAAACTATGTACCCAAAATGTTTGTGAACCCAGTAAAAACACAAATTTCATCAAATATCACGGAAATAAAACCAGAAATTAAATCCGAAGGAGAAGTAATATCGAACAGAGAGGAAAAAACAGAACTCACAAATTGTAAATTAGATGGGTCGACTGAAACAGGAAGCTCCAACAAAATCTTTAGTAAGCCAAATGGAAAATTGGGACTGAGAAGGGAAAATGTCACATTGAAAAAAGAAAATGAAGAATTTAGGAAGAAGAAATCGTTGCTAAAGCTGAAATAGCTGAAGAGGCTGCAACAAGCTGCTAATGTGGCAGATTGGGAAGAAGCGCACAAGTTTATCTGAAAATTAATGATATTGAATGACGAATATACCCTTATTGGGAAGAAGCGCACAAGTTTATCTTAAAATTAACAATATTGAACGACGAATATACCCTTCATGACAGGCAGGCATGTTGACCATGACCTGCTTGGTTATTCCACTTATATATATGTAGTGGATATATACTAGATATAAGTGCCCGTGCTAGCACGGGCCCAATATGTTTTTTTTTGTCTCATTTCATGTGATATATATAAAATTTAAAGAGTCAATTAAGTTTTAATATGATTTTTAAATATTTTAAGCTGTTAATGTTGTAATTTTTACGTAATTTTTAAATAATATATATTACTTTCCTTGTCCCAATATATGTAACACAAATAAAATTTCAAGAGTCAATATGTTGTTAATTATTGAGATATACAATATTTTTTACGTAGTTTTCAAATTAAATAATACATGTTACTTCTCTTGTCCCATTTTATGTGACACGAATATATTAATTTAGTTGTCAATTATCAAGATTTATAGTATTTTTATGCAATTTTTAAATATATAAAAATTAAAAAAATAATACAAACAAAGTAAACAGAGAAAAAAATAGACAAATATATACATAAGTGTGGAACCACACAGGTGAAGCAGGCAGACCGCCACATGTGATGTTATCCACACTTATATATAAATAGTAGATTTTTTTTGTCTCACTTTATGTGACATAGATAAAATTTAGAGAGTCAATTAAATTTTGATGTGATTTATAAATATTTTAAGTTGTTAATTATTGTAATTTTTACGTAATTTATAAATAATATATGTTACCTTCGTTGATGCAATATATGTAGCACCAAAAGAATTTGAAGAGTCTATATGTTGTTAATTATTGAGATTTACAATATATTTTTGTAGTATTCAAATTAAATAATACATGTTACTTTTTTTGTCCCATTTTATGTGACACAGATATATTAATTTTAGCTGTCAATTATCATGATTTATAGCATTTTTTATGCGATTTTTAAATATAAATAGACAAATATATATGTAAGTGTGGAACCGCACAGGCGAAGCAGACATGTTGACACCTGTGTGGTTATTCACACTTATATATAAGTAGTAGATAGTAGATAGATATATAAGTAGGGGATATTTTTTATTGTTTGTCTTTATGCATTTTGATGAGTTTAAGCAATTTTAGGGCTAATTGTTTGTTTCTAATTGGGGTATTATTAGGTCTTACCATACATTTAAATATGAAAATGCATGTCTTGCGTCATACTTTCGATCTTGATGATTTTTTATTTATTTTGTTCAAACAGTTAATGTTTTGCTTCTTTTGTGTGTTCATATGAGGTGTCCTAGAATTATTTCGGATAGGATTTCAATTTTTTTATTTTATAATTTACATGAATTATTATTTATTAATATTCTTATAAAATTATTAGGTTTATTTGCTTAAAATTTTATGAGCACGCGATATTTACATTAACCCTATAAGTATATGATGACACGTATTTTAATTCATACAATAATTACTAAATCAAAGATAATTAATACATATCTTAACCTTAAATTTTGACTTAACCTTTGTCCAACAATGAAATTTGATGTAAACACAGAGTGCATTTCAATATATTTTATATTTATTTATTATTTATTTAGATGATTATTGAAGATGAAAACGTGGATCTCTGATAATATACTGAAAATAAAAGAACTTACTAAAATTAAAATTCGTACATGAATTCTTAGATAAGCATAAAATCAGTCTAAATAATTTATCAACAATGAAAGTATTGGTTTTTTTAGTTAAGATCAAAATAGATACTTTTGAAGTATCTATTTTATCTACCACTATTTTTTTCTGACACACTATTCTTCCTGTTTTTAGTTAAGATCAAAATATATTTTCTATTAATTTTATTAAAAAATATCTAGTATAAAGTCTTTGAAATCGAAAAATTTTATGGTGGGAGAGGCCCAACCAACAATAGTTGGGTGAGGCTCCACCCAATTTTTGACACTTGGATTTGTGGGCCCCGTTTTAACACCACCACTCTCTCACCTTCATTTTTTCAAATTCCTCCCCATTCCTCATAATAAGTAATTTACCTCTTTTTTTTTTTTTAATAGTCTTAAATTTTTATTTTCCAAAAGTCAAATAGAATATGTAAATTAATATCAATTCAAGTTTTAGCCTTTATTTTCCCATGATTGCTAATATGATTAAAAAATTGAACTCCATTATAATTAGTCTTCTTTTCTTGATTTATATATATTTTTGGTTGACTTTTTTTTAGACTTTTAACTTAAATTTCAATAATAAGTGTAACACCAAGTACAAACTATTTCTTAAAAAAATTGAAGAACGAGTGATTTTAGAATACTTATAGGTATGCTCTCACTTACTCATTGGTGAACTTTTTTTAGGTATAATTTTTTAAAAAAAATTTAGTTCTGATTGATGACAATTGAATTAACTAATAATGAATAATTAAAGAACTAAAAACAAGTGATTTTGAGCATAAAATCAATTTTTAAAATCATCATAATAAATTTACAAATCAAACTAGAAAGTGAAAAAATAGAATTAAATTTA
>JAJOOO010080720.1:0-13653 GCA_029582685.1 Solanum piurae
GTTCCGGCAAGGCCTCACATTCGAGATCCAACAATGGAGGTTGCTCGTCCTCATCACGGGAAAGACACTCTTGAAGCCCCCACACTCCGTCGTAGGCCAGCTCTGGGGGAACTAGGACGATTTCGGGGTGAAAATCCAGAGGCGTGGATTTTCCAAGCTGAACGCTATTTTGATTTTTACGGAATCGCAGAAACGCACAAGCTAACCTTGGCATCCTTTTATCTCAACGGTGAAGCTTTGGAATGGTATCAATGGTTGTTTTGCAACAAACAACTGGCTGGCTGGGACCATTTTGTGGACAAATTGCTGATTCGTTTTCGCTCCCGTACTACCGACAAACAACGCGAGTTCTTACCCATTCCCAGAAACAAGAATCATAGGGCAGTGGAGTACTCTCAGGCGGTTAGTCCATCGTTGGTTAATATTGAGACTTTGGGTCCCATGTTGAACTCCAAATATGACTTGAAGAACAACCCAAACGGCTATGCCTGCAAGGTGTTCGCTGAAATGCCCGATAAGAAAATTGACATGGAAGTCGAACATTCAGTGATAACTGATTCAACAAATCTGGCATCCCATATGTTTGATGAAAATTTTCAAACAGTTTCTGCATTTAAGGGAGAGTACGGTGAGCTTATCATGTTTGATAATAATTGTCTTGCACTACCTTGTTTGCCTTCGATTTTTAGTCGCACCCAACTTATGGGAAGATCTATATTTGATTACTTCAAGGAATTCGGTCATGCTAACCTCCCATTATCGTTGTATCGATTTCCACCTGATCATTTCGGGTTCAGCTTTCCATTTGATCCTGGTTCTAGTTTGCTCCCCGTAATTCTTGGCGCTGCAAACAATTATTCACGCATGGTTGTGAATGATTTCAAGGAACTCATTGCGATTAATGACACTAAGAATATGGATACACCATTGGTGTCTCAAAATAAGGAGGCCAATTCAAGAAATTGTGTAGCTTGGGTCATTGACATGTCTCTTCATAGGGATACAACTAGCTTTCTGATTCCTTTAGCTAACAAGGAATACATAGTAACAAAGGGGTATATTGCACCAAAAGGGCATACAAAGTTGCTAATGAGTGTTATATCACATATCTACAATGTTGAGATTATGTTCTTTGAGTCACTTTATCTCCTAAAAGCGGAAGGTTGGAGTCGCCCTGTGATAATTTGGAGCAATGTACTGCTCATCGGTAAAGTTGTAAGAGAACTGCCTACACTTGCTTCTAACTTGCTAATGTTAGTATGTATAGCTTCCTTAATAGCTCCAATGAGAATCCTCACAATGATACCAAATTGGTACTACTTGAACCTTGAGGACAAGGTTCTTATTGGGGCTGAAGGTATTGTTATGAATGGGCCTAGACCAGTATTGACAAAGCAGCCCAAAGCCGAATTAAAAGGCTATGTGTGGGATCCGAGTTGATAAATAGAGACTTGGGAGAGCAAAATAGGTTTAGGCAAATTATGTGAAGCGTTGGCTTTCTGATCCTCTCATCTCCCTTCTATGGTCTAGTATCTCATCCCCTTCTAGTTACCTTCTTCTATGTTAAGCTACCCGTAATTAGTGTGTTATTACTTTGTTGTGTGTATTATCCGCTGTAATTTGTATTCAGAAATAACTATAAATATCAGTGTTTGTATTGGAAATCGGGTTTGTTACATCAACCACTTTTATGAGTATCACTTATTGGAAAACATATGTACAACGAAGTCTATCAGAATCATGTTGCTTACATGAATAATTAAAAACACATACGTTTATGCTAGAACACATGTGATCATGCTTGAACATATAAATTTACTAAAATTCAATTCGATGAATACCTCTTAAAACATGAGCAGATACCTTCAAGCGAATCCACAAGTTAGACTGCAGTCTTCTACGGTAATTCCAAGTCCACAGCCGAACACTCTTAATACTTGGGGGTAAGTATCATATAGAAAACTTATTCCTTCTCTAAGTTAGAAGAATTCCTACTTATAGAGATTTCTTCCAGTCCAAAAGAGAAAATCAAAACCAACGCGCGTTCATTTCTTGAATAAGAAAAGACACATTGTTTTCCTCCTTTTTACTTAAGATATAGGATTCTGAGTTTTAATTAAATATGGGTACGGTAAGGTCCACAAAATTAATTATTGAGTCTTCCTACTGTAGAAATAATTTCAAAAATTAATTTGAATTATTCTTACGTAATAAATTGTAAATCATTCCGGTAGAAATTTTATAATTGCACTCCTCTATTTATATTTCGAAATTTCCTATTAAACGCTTATGTAATTCCTCATGTTAAGATTACAGATACTAATCAGTAAAAAAAATTAATACTGACAAATTTAATTCAATGATTAATTTCTTTTAGAGCACTGCTCAACTTATTTCATGTTTCAGATTCATAAATTTACTTGCAAGGTGCGACACAATGAAAACTTACAAGCTTCTCAACAAGGCATATCATCAATCTCTATATCGAGACATGGATTCAATCAGCTAACTTTTTATTTCACCAATATATACGATTATCATCCAATCTACCAGACATATTGACTCGTCTGCGAATCTCACATTTTAATGAATCAAAACAATAATTAACGTATACAACTCATAATAGTTATATTAAGATTGAGAATATAAGTACATTTGATAGTTTAGAAAATATATTTCTACCAGTCAGTCTAAAACATCTACCTCTACTCGGTCTCGTTCAATACATACAAAATGCACTATTTCAAGAAGTTGGAACAACATTGTCTCCACAATTAAGATAAATTATATATAATCTTATGTTTCATTCATGCCGATGCATGTCCAATTTTCATCTTAGATTGTAAATAAAAAACTTTATACTTATAAGAACCGATGATATAATCCACTATGTATAAGATAAAACTCTATACACTCAAACATCTACTATATGAGTAAACAGATACATAAACGAACATCCGATCTATTAAATCTTTTATTACAATTAAATAAATAATTGTTATATAATAAATACTATATCTAAATACATGATTAATAGTATATATCGCAATATCACTATAATAACTATTTCATTTTCTTTTCTAAAATTTCTTATAAATCTTATGATCAGTGTTTTCAAAAGCATTTTTTTGGCGAGTCCCAGACGAGTCTCGTGGCGGAGCGTATCAAAAATGCTCTGGGGCGCAAATTGAAGACATAGATCCATAGGGTGTCATCTCAATGCATAAAAACGTAAGTCCTAGGCGTAAAAACGTACGCCTTGGACCTTTTTTTTTTTGTTTGATTTTTTTAACCTTTTTTGCTTTAATTTTTTTTAAAATTATTGGTGTCATGATATTTCTCAAATAGTAACTGTACAACTTTTTTTCTTTATTATTAGTTATTAATACCTTTTGTCATACCCTGAGCTTACACCTTGGACGTGACCGGTACTCGAGAACCATTTTTGGCTCCCAATAGCGACCTCTCAATTTGGCTGATTACTTAGCGGAAGATTTGACTCAAGCAAATTAAAAGCTTTAGAGAGAAACATATAACTTAATTGTCTCAAATACTCATCTAAGCAAAGTATAATATTCGCAAAACACTTTAATGAGAGAAATTCTGAAAATAACTCCACTCTAGTTATCTATAAAGCATCTAAGTTCAACATGGACGTCGGGAAAAGACCCTCGACGCCCCAAAGTAAATACTGAAATAAAAAATGTGGCCCTCCGAAATGCAAGGAGGACTCACCAAAACTCTCAAAGGGGAAGTGTGAAGTGATCTCAACGAAATATTTGTTGATGATCATGAACGCATGTATTTGCATAATAAAAAGATGCAAGTCGAATGACACCAGTACATTAAATATATGAGTATGTAATATAGCCGAAGCGAAATAACTGAAATAAAAAGGACTGCAACTTATAAAACAATACTCAATTGAATGTAAAGAATAAAATAATGAAATCATTTAACTTTACAAAATGCTTACTCAACTCTAAAATCAAGGTAATAAGTGATATAGTAAAAATACACATTAACTATATTTAAGATGAGCTACGTGATGATACAACGTCTCGCCTACGCTGCTAGAACTGTCATATACCGTGTCGGAATATAGAACCTCTCAACTAAGTGGATCCACTAAACAATAAGGATTCATCTAAAAAGTATGATATTTTACCCATATTGGCAAACATGATTTATGAGGATTTTGAGTTGTTTGAACTCATCCCCATATCGGTGCTCAATACTACTCTCAATAATTATATACTCATATTCAATGTTTAAAAACAGTCTCTTTCTCAATTTGAGGTAATTACTCAAACGATCCTCTTAAAAGAGGAAATGCTCTAGAATATATTTGAACTCATAAACTCATTTAGAAATCAAAGTTTCTCTTTTCTCACTTTAAAAATGATATCTTTGGGAAATACTTAGTTCCCTTATACTCTCTCTCTCAAAACATCTCTTCAGACTCTACTCAAAGCTCTTCTTCATTTTTCTCAGAAATCAATTTAAGACAATGATTGGTTAAAAGGATTTATCAATAAATAACTCAATAATAAGGTTCATACTGGAAAATAGACATGAATAATCAATTCAATAATCTCAATACATGATATACAACAACTCAACAATTAGAAATAGAAATTTGGAATTCAACAATACTACTTATCTCAAGAATACTCAAAATTAAGGACAAAACCCTAGACTACTCTTTTACTGAATTTTGACATATGTAGGACATGAGGACGAAATAGTCCAACACTATGATAGCCTTACATATACCTACATAGTTCTTGGCGAAATCGACGGAAACTTGAAGAATACTCAAAAATCCTAGCTATTTCTCCTCCTAGAACCTTGCTCTAATTATTTTAAGTGTTCATGAATGTAAAAAGGTTTTTAACACTGAATAAACCCTTAATTAGGCGTAAAAGGTCGGGGTTAGTCTTAGAAGGGATGGGAAAAGTCCAAAATACCCTTCATTAAAACAACCGAAGTGGTCTATGATTCCAACCTAAGGTTCGTAGGAATTCCTTCGGCCCGTACTGGTCAGCCGATGAACCACTTATTGGGGCCTTAAAATTTGAACAATTTCTACGGTCACTACCTATGACCCGTAGAAACTTCTACGGTCACTAGGACCCTCCCGTAGAAATCAACTCGAGCTCTAAAATTTCATTAAGTCTGGATCACTTCTACGGGACCCATTTATGACCCGTCATTCACCTTACGGTCTGTCCTGTCAATTCGTAGAACAGTTACTAGAACCCAGCAATCCTTACCCTTTTCCATGAGACCATTCTACGGTCGTGGACCAGTCCATAGACCCCAATCTTTTACCTCAGAATCTAATCAAGTCCAAACCAATTCTACAGACACTTCTTACTGCCTGTAGATACTTCTATGGTCCGTAAGTCTTTCCCATAGAACCAGAACTCAACAACATTTTTCTGCAAAATTTTCCTTTCCAAGTTCCAGGATGTTACACCTTTCTCAAAATAAAAATCATAATAGTGTTTTCTATGTTGTAAAACTTAAGAACAAAAGAACAATAGAAATAGGAAGAGAAGAAGAATATAAGACAAGAGGAATAATATAAACTAACTTTCTTTCTTTCAAGTGTATTAAACATTATTCTCAACACCACTATTTATAGGATTACATTGAGGAATACCAAAGGGTGTCATAAACATTACATTAAACCTTAAGAGTTACTACACATTAAGGAGAAAATAAACCTAGGATTTATGGTCATCCAATTAACCATAATATCAACAACATTACTACCAATAAAATATGAAATTAACCTAGGAGTTATGGTCATCCATTTGACCACATTATCAACAACATTACTACTCATAAAGGAGGGAAATTAACCAAGGAGTTATGGTCATCCATTTAACCACCAAAATATTTTCCAACACTCCCCCTGGATGATCATTGATAGATAATATGCCTCGTTAAAACCTTACTAAGAAAAAACCCCGTGGGAAAAAATCTTAGTGAAGGACAAAATAGTACATATCTTGTAATACGTTTTGTTTGCTGCCTCGTTAAAAACCTTGCCAGAAAAACCCATTGAGATAAAACATAGGCCAAGGGAAAAAGAGTGCAGCGCGTAGTTTACTCCCCCTGTTGCGAACATCATTTAATTTCTTGGAGACGACGCATTCCAATCTTGAATACCAACTTTTCAAATGTTGAGGTTGGTAATGCTTTGGTGATTAGATCCGCTAAATTATCAATTGAGCAAATTTGTTGAACATTTATTTCACCTTTCTTCTCAAGATCATGAGTAAAAAGAATTTTGGTGAAATGTGTTTTGTTCTATCTCCTTTAATATATCCTCCTCTCAGCTGAGCTATACATGCATCATTGTCTTCATACAATGTAGTTGGAATATCTTTTTCCATAGAAAAGTCGCACATTTCTTGAATATGTTGAGTCATTGATCTCAACCAAACACATTCCCGACTTGCTTCATGGATGGCTATTATTTCTGCATGATTTGAAGAAGTAGCAGCTAATGTTTGCTTCATTGAACGCCAAGATATAGTTGTGCCTCCATATGTAAATAAATTGTTTTTTTGTGATCGAGCTTTATGTGGATCAGACAAATATCCAACATCTGCATAACCAATCATTTCTGACTTGGATTTATCAGAATAAAATAGTCTCATATCAATGGTTCCCTGAAGATATCTGAATATATGTTTGACTCCATTCCAATGTCTCTTTGTTGGGGACGACCTGAATCTTGCCAATAAACTTACTGCAAAATAGATATATGGTCGAGGATTATTGGCAAGATACATAAGCGTCCCAATGGCACTAAGATAAGGAGTTTCATCGCCCAGAAGCTCTTCATCATTTTCTTGAGGTCGAAATGAATCTTTATGTATGTCAAGCGATCTCACAACCATCGGGGTACTCAATGGATGTGATTTATCCATGTAAAATCGCTTTAAAACATTTTCTGTGTATGTTGATTGATGGATAAAAATTCCATTTTTCAAATGCTCAATTTGTAGGCCAAGACAAAATTTTGTCTTTCCAAGATCTTTCATTTCAAATTCTTTTGTTAAACACTCAACAACTTTTGAAAGCACTTTAGGAGTGCCAATGATATTTAAATCATCAACATACACAACTATTATAACAAAATCAGATCCAGACCTTTTTATAAAAACACAAGGACAAATAGGGTCATTTTTGTACCCTTCCTTTAGCAAAAATTGGCTAAGACGATTGTACCACATTCGCCCTGATTGTTTCAATCCATATACGGATTTCTGAAGCCTTATCGAACAATTTTCTTGTGAATTTTTATATGCTTCAGGCACATTGTATGCTTCAGGAACTTTCATGAAAATATCATGGTCTAATGAGCCGTATAAATAGGTTGTGACAACATCCATTAGATGCATTTCAAGATTTTCATGAACTGCCAGATTTATAAGATACCTGAAGGTAATAGCATCCACCACAGGAGAATATGTCTCCACATAATCAATGCCAGGCCTTTGCGAAAAACCTTGTGCCACAAGTCGTGCTTTATATCTTACGACTTCACCTTTTTCATTTAGTTTTTGCACAAAAACCCATTTGTACCCCACTGGCATGACACCTTCAGATGTTCAGACTATTGATCGAAAAACTTCACGTTTTTCAAGTGAAGTCAATTCCGCTTGAATTGCGTCTTTTTATTTTGACCAATCATTTCTATGTCTGCATTCATTGACAGATTTTGGTTCAAAATCCTTACCCTGTTGCATTATTTCAAATGCAACATTAAAAGCAAAAATATTATCTACCACAATATTATTTTGATTCCACCTTTTTCTCGTTGAGACATAACTTATTGAGATTTCTTCATTCTCATTATTTTCAGTTATTTGGACCTTCTTTGTGGTCTTATCATTTGTTATGTCTGGGAGGTCTTTTTGAGCAATTTCCTCCATGGTATGATCTTCATGATCATTTGTTCCTTTTTTTTTCGAGGATTTTTATCCTTTGAACCAATTGGCCTACCACATTTTAAACGTGGTTTAGACTCATTTGCTTTAACAATTTGTCCTACCGGGACATCAACTCGAACTGGAGCATTTGCTGCTGGAATATAAGATTTAGTAACCCTTGGAAGGTTAGTAAATGCATCTGGCAGTTGATTTGCAACATTTTGCAAATATATCATCTTTTTAACCTCTTGCTCACATTGATTTGTTCAAGGATCCAAATGAGATAGAGATAACGAATTCCAATCTATCTTTTTTTCCAACTGCTTATGTTCTCCCCCTAATGTTGGGTATACTGATTCATCAAAATGACAATCAGCAAACCGTGCCGTAAATATATCTCTTATCATAGGTTCCAAATATTTGATGATAGAAGGAGATTCATACCCAACATACACCCCAACCTTCTTTGAGGACCCATCTTTGTGCGTAGCGGTGGGGCAATTGAAATGTATACCGCGCACCCAAAAATTCTAAGATGGGAAATATTTGGCTCATGACCAAAAACCAACTGTAATGGAGAGAATTCATGATAACTAGTTGGCCTTATACGCACCTGTAACATCTCACAATTTGAAATAACTAGGAAGAAGCTTATAATTGGAAATAGTCATTTTTGGAAAGAATTAAAATCTGAAAAAAATTGTTTAAGTTAAGAAAAATGAGTTTTGGTCAACTTCAAATGGCCATAAATTTTAGCTCAAGATGAGTTAGGTGTAGTTCCAGATATGGTTGGTAAGACCTTGGAATGATCTTTCCAACACCGCCAAGTTTGCGTTATTCTGAGTTCGTATGAGTGAGTTATTCCCTTTGGAAGTTGGGCTGTTCGAATAAGGAAAGTCTAAAACCGGATTTTTGAAGGGTAATTTAGTCTTTTCCTTACCTTATTATTCTGATTCGTTTTTAGGAGTTAATTGGGGTAAAAATCAGATTTTAGTCAGTTTAGAAAAAGTTGAGTTCACGCTAGGGCTTGGAGAGAGGAGAAAAGAGAAGGAAGTTCAAGATTCGTCAAGAACGTTCTAGAATTGCTTGTGGATTTCGTCAGGGGTGATCCCTACAAGGTATGTGAGATCACATAGCATTGGGTTAGTTGGCCCACGCGCCAAACATGATTTAATTCAGCGAATTTAAGTCTTTGAAATTTTAGAAATTGAGTTCTTGATGAACATTTTTGAAAGTTTCGTTGAATTTCTTGTGAGTTGTGTTGTTGGAGTTTCTTGCGATTTGATTCATGTTTCCGGGTGTAATTTTGGTTTGAATCTATCATATATTGAGAGTATAAATTATCATAAGTGTTTGAGGAAAGAACCATTGAAGTTTAGAGGGTTTAGAGATGAAAACGGAGGAGAAAAGTCGTCAAACGCCAGGAGAAGGGAGTGGGGCGTCGCGCCAACCAGCGCCCCCCAAAGAAGTCCCTGAATGTTGGGCTCTGGGGCGACGCGCCATCCAGAGCTCCCCAACTTTTCCTCTGAATGTTGAGGGCTAGCGCCCCGCGCCTCTCAGAGCGCCAGGGACTCCAGTTCTTCCCATTCTTCCCCCACCTTTTAGTACTTGTTGCTTAGAAATGTACCTATGTTTACTATTTGATTCCAACACTCTAAGGTACATCTAAACATCATGAAATCATCCATAAACATGAGATCATGAACCTTGAATCCATAATCCAATTCAAGGAAAGTTAGGATCAAAGTCAAGAGAAGCTAAGAGTCAAGTTTAGAAGTTAAGAAGCAAGTCGAAGCAAAGTTTCTAAAGTTTTCAAAAGTCTTAACAAATGTTTTAACCTTATTTTAAGACTTAAGTTTCAAGTTAAGCAAAGAGTAAATAGTTGAGTTCATTTTATTTAAAAGGATATATGGGAACTAAGTATTCCCAAGAGTAAATGTTTTCACATTTAATAAGAAAGGAAACCTCGATTTTCAAAGAGCCTTCGAGCTAGTTTTCAAAAAAGAGTAAATGCTTTCATAATTAAGCAAGAGGGGAAACTTTGATTTCCAAGATAGCCTTTGAGCTAAGTTTTTGAGCACTAATCTCAAATCACAGAAGAAGTATGTTTTTAAACATAAGAGCTAATATTATATTTTTGGGAGTAGTATTGAGCACCGATATGGGGATGCGAGTTCACATTAACTCAAGTCTCCATAAACCATGTAGCCATCATGGGTTGAAAAGGGTCATACTTTTTAGATGAATCATTTTCACAATAGACTAGTGGATCCACTTAGTGAAGTAGCTTCATATACCTCCAGCAAGGTATAGGATGGTCCTTGGTAGCGTGAGGTAAAACGTTGTATCACCACTTAGACTCATAGTGGTAGTTGTCGGTTAGAGAAACTCCCACAGCAGTAATTGCATGGTTCCTCATGAGGTTCTTCTTAGTATGAATGAGGGTATGTGACTTCATTCATGCATTGCACAAGTAGACTTTGAGAGGAAGCATGGTATGTCTTTTATGATATTATGATTATAAGTTGACATCATGTTTTAAACAGTTTTTTTTTTTTATATTGCACTTGTTTTAAACTGTTTTATAATGAAATGAGTTCAGTTAAGTATTCATGAGTTGAGAAGAGCCCAGGTAAGTGTTTCCT
This sequence comes from Solanum piurae, assembly GCA_029582685.1. Classification (NCBI taxonomy): domain Eukaryota; kingdom Viridiplantae; phylum Streptophyta; class Magnoliopsida; order Solanales; family Solanaceae; genus Solanum; species Solanum piurae. The sequence continues at coordinate 10,598 of JAJOOO010080720.1, forward strand.
TCAGAATCTTTTTAAGCCTATGTTATGGTTAGCATTCCAACTCGCATACTCGTACATTCAATGTACTGATGTCAGTTGCTTGCATCGTATTATGATGCAGATGCAGGTAACTAGGATCGGCATTCCGGTGCATCGTTGATCCAGTGAGCAGTTCAGAGTCTGTTGGTGAGCCTACTTGCATTTCGGAGGATCCATTTCATTATTTTCTAGTTTAGTTCATTAGGATGTTGTGTGGTCTGTCCCAATATCCATCTCAGTTGTTATTAGAGGCTTCATAGACAGTCAGATGTTAGTTCTTTAGTATTTTTCATTGTCATTATTCCATGTTGAGACTTGAGTTTGCCTTAATGGCCAGTTGAATGCTCATTTATAACATTCCAGTTTATTATATGAACTTATCTTTGTTGAGTTTAAGTTTTCTGCTGAGTTAAGTAAGTCAGGATAAGGGTTTGCTTGGGGCCAGCAATGGTCTTCGAGTGTCAATCCTGCCCAGGGTGTAGGCTCGGGGAGTGACAACACCAATGCAGTTGCATGCAAAATAGCATGCCTCCATATTGAAACAGGCAACTTTGTCCTCATTAACAATGGTCTAGCTATCAATTGGAGGCGTTTAATCAAAGATTCTACTAGACCATTTTGAGTGTGAACATGATCAACTGGATGTTCAATTGTTATTCCAGTGGAAAAACAATAATCATTAAAGGACTGCGATGTAAACTCACCAGCATTATCAAGACGAATTGTCTTTATTGCATAATTTGGAAATTGTGCTCTTAATCTTATTATTTGAGCCAACAACCTCGCAAAAGCCATATTGCGATTTGATAATAAGCACACATGTGACCATCTTGTAGGTGCATCTATCAAGACCATATAATATTTAAATGGCCCTCATGGAGGGTGAATTGGTCCACATATATCACCTTGTATACGTTCCAGAAATGCAGGGGATTGAATCCCAACCTTAGCTGTTGATGGTTTAATAACCAACTTTCCTTGAGAACAAGCAGCACAAGAGAATTTCTTTGATTGAAGAATTTTCTGATTCTTCAAAGTATGACCATGTGAATTCTCAATAATTTTGCGCATCATATTATAACCGGGATGGCCCAACCGGTTATGCCAAATGATAAAATCATTATGATTAGTAAATCCTTTGTTTACTATGGCATGTGATTCAACCATACTAATACTTGTATGGTACAATCCAGAAGAAAATGCGGGTAATTTTTCATGCACATACTTTTGCCCCAATTTTACTGTAGTAATATAAAGGTATTCAACCATTCCTTCATTGGCAGTCTCAATATGATATCCATTTTGGAGAATAACCTTGAAACTTAATAAGTTTCTTTGAGACTTACCACAGTACAATGCAGTTTTAATAGTTAATATCGTTCCCCCAGGTAGTAATAAGGCCGTTTTTCCAGAGCCCTTAATTAATTTTGTACTACCAGATATTGTATTAACATAAGCCTTTTTCATAATCAAATTAGAGAAATATTTATTTTCTCTTAAAATAGTGTGAGTTGTAGCACTATCAAGAAGACCCATATCTCCATAACTCATCTTGAACCAATTGAAGATTGGAGAATTTTATTTATCAGAAGCTTAACTTGGAAAAATCGAAATGATATTAGAGTTTCGTGCTGATAACGTGTTGTAAAACTTAAGAACAAAAGAACAATATAAAGAGAAAGAGAAGAAGAATATAAGACAAGAGGAATAATATAAACTAACTTTCTTTCTTTCAAGTGTATTAAACATTATTCTCAAAACCACTATTTATAGGATTACATTGAGGAATACCAAAGGGTGTCATAAACATTACATTAAACCTTGAGAATTACTACACATTAAGGAGGAAATAAACCTAGGAGTTATGGTCATCCAATTAACCATATTACCAACAACATTACTACCAATAAAGGATGAAATTAATCTAGGAGTTATGGTCATCCATTTTACCACATTATCAACAACATTACTACTCATAAACACTACTAAAAAATTGTCAAAAAATGACGGCCAAAAGCGACGGACTGCGTCGCTTTTTTGGTCAAAATCGACGGAAAAGCGACGCAGTCACTTCCGTCGCTTTTTAGCTCGACGCTTTTCAAAAAGCGACGGACAACGTCGTTTTTAAAAAAGTGACGGACTACGTCGCTCTTACAACGGACTGCGTCTCTTTTAGCGACGGACTGAGTTGCTTTTTTACTATTATTTTTTTAAAAAAAGCGACGGATTGCGTTGCTTTATTTTAATTTTTATTTTTTTTAATTTCTAAAGGGCGACGCAGTCCGTCGCTTTTCTGGAAATTTTATTTTTAAAAACCCAAAAAAGCGACGGACTAAACCACGCTGTCCGTCGCTTTTTCTGCAATATTTTTTAGAGTAGCAGCTCGCAGCTTCTGCTACCCACCTGCAAATGCAACTCAATTCAATTATACACTATTCAGCCCAATCAAACACACACAATTATAAACAATCCAAACAAAACATAAAACAACAAACTTAAAATAACATTCAAAAGTATCTAAATCATAAATTAAAGACTTATAAAGTCTTTTAAAATTTGTTTTAAAATTTCAAAAAGTTCATAAATGTCTAGAAATCTAAACTACGGAGTGAGATCTACATAATCATCCTCATCACTCTCGTCGTCGGTGTCATCGGGAGCCGAAGTAGTAGGTCGACGAGCGAGGTTCATCACTTGTTCTTTGATTTGCTGAACGGTCTCACTCATGTTTTGTTGTTCAACTACTCTTTTCCGCTCCGACTCTGCTAGTGCCGCTGTAAGTTTAGCTATTTGATCCGACATTGCAGCAATCTGAACACCGTCAAGTGCCTCAGCTTGACGTGACGATCCAATACCTTCTAAGCCTGAGTGAAGGCGTCTAACATCGTTGAGAGAGCCTAGACCATAGCATCTACCCTTGTGTGTCCCCCTACCACTTTTTCTTTCCAAATCTGAGTGGACAGTTCAGGTGTCAATTGAACCGAACTATCTAGATTCTCAGCGACGTACTTATGAAAGTCATTCTGCATATTAAATAT
>JAJOOO010080721.1:0-22559 GCA_029582685.1 Solanum piurae
AAAAAAAAAGAAGTAAAAATTTCTATTTTGGGAGTTGGGACAATGTTTTTTTTGGTGAAGCCTCAGTTATTTTGGAAGGAATTGAGTATTTACAACAAAGATTTTGGAGAGCCAAAGCAGTACTCCACCATAGTAGGAACTGTCTGACTAAAAGTTGTCCATGTGTTTCTTTTCTCATTATAAAATGACACAACTTGGCAGTACAATCCATATTGGCACTTCTCTATCAAAATTTCACATTGCTGTGAACACAGCCAAACTAATATTGAACAAGTGGTTGGAATCTTTGCTGGTCCTTCACCTCAACATAGCCACTGATTCCACAGCCTTGCCTATCTTCACTCATTTTTCTCCCAGCGACTAATATGCACAAAAATCAAGACCCCCGTTAAGGCGTACACATAAAAAATAATAATTTTGACCTTATATATACGGAATATTATTGTGATGAAATGAATCCCTTGTGCCCGTTATCTCCGGCCCTGCCCATCATTACCCACTATCCACTGGAAACTAAAAGCTAAAATGAAAGAGCAATTTCAGTCACCAATTCCTATCTGTGGTAACTGTGAATCAATCCAAAGTTTGTATTTTTTAATATACATTTCCACTTTTCTTCTCCTCCTTACCTTCTATTCTACTAGTACTCCCTAATCCTTATTCATACTAGTATATATAATATGGTGAAAGTGGTTCATATAGTATCTCCAGTATCCAATGTGTTACCCGAGAGAACGTCCTGGGCAGAGAGGAGTTGCAAGGGAACAAGTGGAGATACAAGTTGTAAGCAGAGAAGTATCAAATAATGGAAATGGATCATCAGCTGAAGCTGGAATGATGAAACAGTGTGTTTGTTCCCCTACACAGCATCCAGGCTCCTTCAGGTGTAGGCATCATCATGCTGATTACAAATGGGTTGCTCAACTGGGAACCAATAAGACCACTGATCACTAGTTCCCTATGTGAACTCACATGTAAAAATTCATGACATTGATCTGTCCTGTATTTACTTTATTCTGTACTCTTCTTCATGTTGACACCATCCCTACATGTGTGTTTTCTTTACCCTGATTATATCCAGGACTCGGAATATCATTACGAACTGATTCACTTTCAAGAAATAGTCTGCAAAATTTCGAATAGAGTTGATTTCTCAAATGGTCACTTATCTCAGAAAGTCACTTTCTTCGTTGAAGAAATGTGATTTTCTGAGATAATAACTATTAGTTGAATGACCATTCGAGAAATCAACCCTCATGCATGTGTTTCAAACTTTCAATAGGCTGCAAGTTCCAGCGGTAGACATTAAGTAGAATTGTGTCACTGCTAGAAACTCGAGAGTCGAATGACTCATTGAATGTGTCAAATACTCATAGAGACTTTATATAATGAGCATATTTACAATCAAATGATTTAATTACTGAAGGAGTAATATATACTGTGTCAACTCTTAATAGTATGGAAAAAGTAAGATTGAAAACCAAAATTTAACAGGAATTCATTCTTTTGATTTTCCACCAAGATCTGTAAGGCGAGCGACAACCTCCTCATAGTTTGGTACCTTTGGATGGACATGCCCAAACATATCAAGCGTACAGGAATTTGCTCGAGTGTGTCCTTTCACTAGCTCTTCCGGAGTTATTTGTTCCAATTCAACTGGAAGAGATGTTGTTCTGCCTGATGGACCGTCTCGATTTCTATGACTAGAGATTTCACCATTCGGTTCATGTCCTGAATCTTTAAGACCAGACTGATCTAGATGTTTCGTCCTAACTGATTTTTGTTCTGAGTTAGCATTTTCAACTGCATCAGCTCTTGATTCGATATGATGAGCATCTTCAGATTCTTTATTGTTACTTGCTAAATCCGCGTGCTCTTGTTCATATAGCATCTGTTGCAAAGCTTTTGAATTCCATTCTAAGCCATATTCTGCTGCTATATCTTGCATCAACTGTAGTTTCACGTCCATTTTATGTGGTACTGGCTTTAATTTTGCAGCAAACTGCCAAGAAAAAAATGATCTTTTGTACAAGAAAAAGGAGTTATCTGACACGAGTATTATCTGAGGATGAAGAGAATGTGTAGTTACCTGATTGTTGACACAAGATTCAAGGGAATTTCCATATCTTTCATTAAGCATCGTCCTAAGTTGACGTAATTCAGGCAGGTCTGCTAGTCTTGCTGCTGCAAACATCAAAGATCCTACAGGTTCCTTGCAATCTTCAGGGCATTCCCTGAAGCAACAAGAATTGTTCAGAAATGAGGAAATACTTTGACTCACAGGAAAACTATTCTTAGAAATTGATAAATTACACAGGAAACGGTAGACCAACAGCTTACCGAGGACATGATCCTAGATAGAAAGATATGGAGGTCGAGGATAAGTGTAGAAGGTTAGTAGAGAAACGATAGTGTCCAGTTCCCTATCAATATTGTTATTATTACTCTCCTGCAGTCTTATTCTTCGATTTTAGTGTTCTATTGGAAAATACATTTTTATATTCATAAGGTAAGGGTAAGGCTTCTTACACACCACCCTCCCCAAGACCTCATTTGTGGAATTACACTGAGTATGTTATTGTTGTCATCTGAGAACTGAGATGTTTATGATGCTAGAGATTCACTAAATTCTATTGTCAGAAAATGGATATCATAGTAAGCAATATTAACAATTTATGTATACTGTTCTTCTGAGACACCAAACAGAAATTAAAAATGTGAAGAGTACCTCTGTGTACTTATGGTGTCAAGGTGACTAAGGATCTGCTCACAATATTGATCCAAGAAATCATAACAGCTCAAGAGATTCAGCTCAACTAGAAGGCCTTCAGTCTGTTGGATTAAGACAAAAAATCAGTAGAGCTTAATTTCATCAATTTTGGGGAAAACACAGATTGTACAGATTCACTTTATTCAGGCTAATATGCCAATCCTCATCGTATGATTTTCGATGCAAAGTAGATGGATACTCCTCTCACTAACGACACTATTACACAGAGAACATTGCACCATAAATAGACTAAACGTTGATGGAACGACTCATCCAAAACAACAACTACGCCTCAATCTCAACAAAGAAAGAGATGCTTTTGTCACATACTAGAAGTATATCTAGAGCTTATGTAACATACATTATCACACTTCTATTTTTATAAAAACACATCATTAAAAGCAAAATCTGAATTTTAAAATAGAAGAATTTCCAAATATAGAAATGAGTCATTCAACATACACAAAAGAAAAGAGGTCATATAAAATAAAACAAAGTCGTAGAATAACGGAATATACAGACATATAAATTCCAGCAAAAGAAAATTACTCTGTCGTAGGCATTGACATCCAATTCAGATTTAATAAGGTCAGCTATATCATTCCTCAAGTATTTCTGCATTGAATTTCTCTTCTTCCTGATCATTTCGATTCGAGTTTTGGTCTGCTTGATTGTAGACTTGCTGTATCAAGAAAAAATTCCACAAGAACATTAGCAGAATTGACAAGAAAAAAAAAACAGAGAACCGCGACGAATTATCACTCTTACCATTTTGAATAAAACTTGTTCTTCTTCCATGAGTCCAACATTTTTGATTTTTTTTGGTTCACCTAAAAGGTTAAAAGATTGAAAAATTAAAAGGATACAAGCAACATGTATTTAAACGTTTATGATGGAGAAAAGAACAGAGGAATCTCATATACTAGTATTAATTAAGTGTTAATTTAGAATTTAATTCGTTATGAAAGAAGTTGAAGAAAAAAAAAAAACAGTCCAGCTATATTCCATGGGGTCTATTGGATAACGGTAATTAAGTTCTTTTACTGTTATGTCCTCATTATTAGGCGTGTGTTTGCGAAGGATAAGGGTAGTATGGTAAATGCCTACAGGCTCTATGGAATACGAAGTTGGCGGGTTTACGTTAGATTGATGGACTCGGAGTGGGAACCGCGGGAGAGTAACCGTTGAGTATCATCTTCCAATTTCCATCCTTAAATTATTTTATTTTATTACTATATTATTATTATTATTATTATTTCTTCTTTGGAGGTAAAAGATTATAAAAGACAAAAGTTTTTTTGTGATATTGGATTTGGAAATTTGAAAAAAACAAAAAAGAAAGAAGAAGTGTATGATGAGATGGAAAAGATTCTTTAATTATTAATCAGATTTTTCGAGTTTATATCTTGAGAACGTAAGATACATCTTTCTCTTAATGAATCTTATGAGACACAAATTTAAATTAAGCTAAACTGTAAATACTAAGCACATGTTGGTTATCTCAATAAAAAGGAACCTACACCTAATTATAAGTAATGCTGGGGTGGAGAGGATTTTTTTAATTAGTATAATCAGATTCTTTGGGCTTAAATCTTGAGAACGAAAGATTCATCTTTCTCTTAATGAATCTTATGTGTAACAAATTTAAATTAATCAAATGTGTAAATATTAGACATTGAATGGTTATTTCAATAATAATAATAATAATAAAACCTATACCTAAGTAATGCAGGGTAAAAATAATCTCTATTTTGTTCCCATCTTCATATTACATATTTATGTTCCACTACATGTGACACTATTACTGTTTAAAGAGTAAGAGAGATTTTTCTTTGCTCACAACTTTTTGAAATGTTTTGAATTTGTATATTAGCTATTGAATTATAATACTCTTTTATAGCTTTATAAATATGTATATATATTTTTAACATGCATGTTATATATCAAAGCAAAAACTTTAGTCCAGTAAAAAAAGAAATGACTTTTATTTTCTTTTAGTTTTTTTTTTAAATTTCAACTTTTGACATGATATGTATAAGATTACAAGATTAAAAGATATTTTGGTACATTGTATGTTTAATTAAAAACCACATAATTCAAAAGTTTTATTTATTTTTTTAAACTTCATATCAAGTTAAAGCAGGTCAAACAAATTGAAAAGATAGTATATTCTTCTAGCTCTTTGAGATAGTATAAAGTGAAGTTGTTAATAACTTTATTATAATCTGTTTCTTCTAATAGTTCTTATTCATTGATAATATAACCAATTTATTTAATCTTTCTTGACAAATAGTATTCCAGATATGTCATTTTTTCTACGAAAAGTAAACTTCTTTTTAAAATGGTATTCAATAATTTTTAAAAAAAATAACCTATGACCAAATACCAATTATTGCTAAAAATAAAATAAAATAAGACCCCTCAAATATGGGGCTTAAGACTTGCCTTTTTTGTCAACTCTTTAGAGCCGACACTAACTCTCCTAAGATAGGAATAAGATTGTGTATACATCATTCTCTCTTGGGCTTACTTGAATATGTTAAGTTGTCATCCACGTACGTTTCAACAAAATTCCATGTCACAGTGCATCTACCAATATGTTACAGTTTGAATTGTATCCTTGTTACGACTTCGAATTTATCGAAGGAATTAATTTTGCTCTTTCTTACTTACTAATTACGTAAAAATTAAAATATATGAGCCTGAGTCCGGCCTTCGAATTATGAAGGACCATAGAAGAGTCCTAAATAAGGGAATTTCCCATCCAAAGGGAATATGTAGAGTTGATCATAGGATTTTAATTCTACACCAGAACTGAATATATCAAAAAAGATAAAAGATATACAGATCGGAAAAAGTTAAAAGAGATTTGAACTAAAAAAAAAAAGTGATAGTTCAATGTACAAAACATTCCTAACACAATGATTAGTTACAACTTATGGAGACAACTTAATTGTTACTCTAACGCTCCCTTCCGTTAATTAAGTGAAAATGAAACTACCAAAAACATCTCAAAAAGTAAATAAGAAAACGAAACAAGTAGTTTCCACCATCAACCAAGTCATTACGAACCAGCCGGTCCAAATTGAGGTTACGAGGGAGGCGATCGCTGTAGTACAACAATGTTGTCAAGGTCGAAACCGGTTGGATCATAAATGCCCTTGTCGTTCTTGCTACGGACCCAAACATCATTGTCACGATAAGCTGCAGTTAATTACAACATTTTTTTAGTTACAAAAAAACATATATATAAAAATTATCAGAGCTTGAAAAAGAAATGAAAAACTAAAAGATTTAATTTATGTACATTGATACATATATAAATAATTTTTTACATTATAAGTGTATTTAACTTGTTATAACGCGTAATCTGCATTTTCAAAAGTTGTTAATTAATCCCGTTTATCTATAATTATTAGTTAAGTAGGAGTATTCATATCGTTACAAAAAGAATGACATTATTTCCTTATTTATTTGTTCTAAAGAAAATGCCGTATTTTTTAATAATTTATCTTAATTTTTTCATTTTAACCTTGATTACAAAGATTTTATTGCTAGACAAATATGTTATCAAGACATGAAGAACACAAATTTCAAAAACTTTATAATCATACACACATGTTATGACTTGTGACATTTATAAAACATAAATTTCAAAATCTTCTCCTTTTTTTCTAAAATTTATGTTCATTCAATCTACATCGATCATATAAATTAAAATTGAAGGTAACTAAGGGCGGAACTAAGGACACATGCAAGAGGTTCATCTAAATCCTCTTCACTGAAAATTACACCAAAATGTTGAATTCCCATAAATTCTCCGTGTGTATATTTGTTTACATTTTGAATTTCCATGATAAAAATTCTGACTCCGCCAAAAGGGTGACTCTACAATAATTTTTCTTACACGTTCCTTACAAAAAAAGTGAACTCAAAACTAAAACCAAAACAAACAATTAAGAAAATGGAAACCCTCATGCTAATAATGTTGAAGCACAAGAAGAATAAGGAGAAGAATTAAGAGTGATATACATACCATTGAATCATGCAGCTTCTTTCTTGGTTTTGGAATACTAGAAAATTGAAACTCAGAGAAAGATATGAGTAGTTGTTATGAAATTAAATGCCACTTTGATTAGGAGCAGATGTTTTGATTGGGTTTAATAGAAACAAATACACATGCAAGTCTTGATTTAAGTGTAATTGAACTAATATGAATACCTGCCAAAAGTTATATCGAGAAAAACAAAGAGCTAGGCTAGCAAAGTGGTTTTTCTAGTCATCATAAAAAACATAGGGCGGTTACTTTGGAGATATCGACATATATTAGAAAGCCTAACTTTTTTTTATCTTTTTGGTAAGCAAAGCAAAGAGGGCTTAATTGCACTTGCAATTAACTTAAAGCCTATCAGAGTTGTGGGTGTGGTGGTAGGAATGATTCACCCTTAATAAGAGGTTTCATATTCGAGCTTTGAGTATAAAGAAAATTTTGTTGGAAGCGCCACTCTAAAATGAGCTCTCTAGTACGTGATACGAATTTAGTTGAAGTTTCAATGTGGACTCAGAAAAAACTTAAAAACTTAACTTATATTATGCACGCACAAACTATATTTGTTATTTGTGTCGGTTGGGGCTATGTATATTCTAATTTGGCAAGAATATTTCATAAGAAAGCGAGATCAAATTCCTGCCTTTGCCTTACTGCTCAAGCATATATATTCATTTATTGTGAGCACATGAAATTAGACCAAAATATAAATTTACTTTACTTGTTCAAGAGACAATCTTGTGAACAGATGAGAGTTATACTTCTTTACTCGCTATGTTCCAATTTATATGCCATACTGTCTTTTTAGTTCGTTTCAAAAGATAACTATAGTCAAATCTATATGTCATTAATTATTGATTGCAATAGGAAACACTTCCTCGTTCCTTTTTAGTTGTCATATATTTAAAATATAGTTATTTGTAAATACTTGTCAATTCTAAAAATCAAGAGAAAATTGATTTTTTCCAACTTTGCCCTTATTATTAATTATTCTAAAATTAAGAGGCACATATAAATAATTTGATGTAATTTGAGTCGTCACAAAATTTAAGAAATATAAATTACTTTTTTTGCAACGTTCCAAAATCACATGCATTTTTTAAATAAAAGAATATACTTTTGTATACTTTTTGTCAAATAAATAAGACTCAAACATGTGTAGAATGTGGATAATATAATTAAATATTTGTCGAATAAAAATAATTATTCATTAAAAAAAAATCTATTATATAATTGGAATTTCAAACATAGCCATTCAAGCCATATTTGGCTATTTGCATGATAAATTTGGGTTCTTAAGGCTAACCTGGAGCCCAACCTGAGGCAGCCTTGTGGCCCAAATCAAAGTCCGGAGCAATAATTCCTCATGAATAACGAACGTGTCTGGGCTACGAGAAAAACTCCAATAATTTCTAAATCTATAAAACGAAATTTGTATATATACGTATTCTATTTGTATATTCGCAAGCAAAATATATAAATAGACAAAAATATACAAACCCTAGCCTTCATAGCAAACGAAACAATAGCTATGAAGGGCAATTATCGAAACTATAGTTAGATAGTCTTATTATGTCTATTATGTTCGTTATTTCTAAAAATTTCTCTTTTAAAATTAGTTTGCTAATTCTCAAACGAATTCACCCTCTTATTCCTAATGTTTACAGCCATTATTGCTATATAAAAAAAATGTATAATGCATATATACAGACTATACTACTACAGTTTGTAAAAATCCCAATCCTATTTTGACGCTCTACATATCTTTTATTGCTTCAATTCGCTATATTTTGGGATGATAGAAAAAGCATCTACTGATCTTACTATTTTTAAAGAATATCCGTTGTTATGGAGTTTTAATTATGAATTTTGTTATATATATATTTTGGAATTCAATGTTTTGAAAATAAAATTATTTTTAATATAAAAGTGATTAATTTCCAAAGTGGAACTTTTTTTTATAAGTCAAGATCAATATTCAATAGTCTTAAAATGCACATGAAGTACCTATATACAGAAAAAAAAACAAAAAAAAAAAGAGTAGAGAGAACTCAGAAAAGGATGGATAAATTAATCAAATTCAAGTTTCAACTACTTAATTAATTAGTCACTAAGGGTCCATCAATTTTTTTTGGAAGCACTTTCTAGTTTCTATGAAGATTTTTTTTATATCCAAGGCTCGAATTCGAAACTTATAATTGAGGGAGAACCAGCCACATAAGGTGACAATTTCAGCCCATACTAATAAAATGAGTTCATTTTACCCATATTTAATGACTTGAATCACTCGTATTTTAATGAGAAAATTATATGAAATAACAAACTATTAATTCAAATTAAATGTTATAGCCATAGTTTATTTTATTTATAATTCGCAGCAAACATCCCATTTTTTTTTCCATCTGGTTCGGTATACAATTAGCCATTTTCGGTATACAATTACCCATTCGGTATACAAATGTATAAAATGTGTTTGTGTTTGTATAAAGCGAGAGAAAAATGTATACACAAATACAAATATATATATATATATTTTCGTCCTATACACTTGTAATTATACAAATACAAATCTTATTATACAAATTATAATGTATAAATGAATTTATACAAAACTTAACAATTTGTATAAATTGGATGTATCTAGCAAATTATACAAATCAAAAGCTCCATAGCAAACTATGGAGTGCAATTATGCAAACTATAGTTATAACATACAAATATGATTTTTATGTTTGCTATATGTGAAAATTGTTCTATTTTAATTGGGTAAATATGAGCTTCAAGCTATTTTAAGAGTTTCTACAAATATGATCAAAATGGGTAAAATATGAATATCCATATTGACCCATAATAGATCACTTAGTTTTCACTTCCACTCAAAATGCTTAGGGGGGTTGAAGGCGGGGTGAGGTGGAGAGGGGAGGGTATGGGGGTGGAGGGGATGAAAGCGGGGTGGGGGTTAAAAAACATAAAATAAAATTAGGGGTGGGTGAATTGGAGGTAGGGGTGGAGTGAGTAGGATAAAAAATTACTTTAAAAACTTAAAACATATAAATTCATTTTTCAATTCTTCAATTAATGTGGATAAAATATGGGTAAACTCATAGTCAATTCGTCCATTAATTACCCAAATCATATTTACCCATATACCCATATACCCATATAGAATATGAGCGAATTGGATAATTACTCATTTTTGTTCAAACCACTTTAAATACATCCAAATTCAATCATTTACCACCCCTACAACCACATTTTTTGTGGTGGTAATCTATATTCATTTATTTGAACAAAAAATAAAAAATAAAATCAACTAGAGAAAATATAAGAATTATTGCACTATTTTGATTTTTGAGTTCCTTATCAGCTTATCATATATATGATCTTTACATAAAACCAGAAATTCTTTTGGGACGACCATAATATACTAGTGGTATAATTTGTCCGTATGGGTGTACAAATCAAATCGTAAAGTCAAATCGAACTGACGAATCAAATCAAATCGAAAAAAAACCAATTCATGGTTTGGTTTGGTTGGTTTGGCGGTTGAAAAAAAACCCTGACCACTCTTGATTTGGTTTGGTATTAAAAGAAAAAAATTCAAACTGAACCCAAACCAAACCGACTATATATATATATAATTTTATTTATAGATAAAAAATATTATTTATAATCTACTTTGTTAATATATTTTTAATTAGTTTATACTTTTCAATGTTTATATATTTTATTTCAAATCTGGGCTTGTAAAATTTTGTAAATATTATATATATACTTTTATTTTATTTATAGTTAAAAAAATATTATTTACTATCTACTTTGTTAATATATTTTTAGTTAGTTTATAGTTTTCAATGTTTATATATTTTATTTCAAATTTGGGCTTGTAAAATTTGTAAATATTTTATTTCGTATTAAGATCCGAAGTTACAATTATATTGTTATAGTTTTTCAAATTAGAAGTTAACAATTTACTTTGTAAATATTTTGTTTTGTATTCAATTTGACTATAGCCTTTAATCTTATTAATTTAACATCATGAACGTTGATATTTAAAAAAAAATATTTTGTACTCATGTGAATTTTACCGTCTTTTCAAAAAATTTATTCATTTAACATTTCTTAAGTTTAGCTTATCACACAGGTAAGTGAAAATATATTTGATCTCTTTTTTAAACACCGTATAGTTGTAAAAAATCGAAAAAACTGACTTTGCGTGATTTGATTTGATTTTTAAATTTAATAAATCAACATAATTAATTTAGATTTTTTTTAATGAAAAACCAAACCAAACCAAACGGACCTATCTACACATGTATTTGCAGGTAAGACTTTTAGTCAAACAAAGTGTGAACAGTGAAATCATAATTCTAAAAATAGAGTATCAAGTCTATTTGAAAATTAGAGTTATGTTTGGATTATTATACTGAGTAATTGAAATGTTTTAAAAAATTTAATGTGATTTGAAATGATAATTATAAAAATATCTTTTTGGTGTTTCTGAAAATTATTCTGAAAAAAAGTTAAAATGATTTAGTTATATCTTAAAATATAATCTATGTTCTTTGAATATTATTATATTAATATCCATTTCTACATAATTGGGATATTTATAATTTTCAAAAACAATTACTCTGACAGTCTTACTATAACAAGTGAAATAGTAAAATATAATCAATTTTTTTAAAATTTCTAAAATAATAATAAATTTAACAAAATTACGTAGTATCTAAAATTAACGACAAATAATTTAGACAAACAAGTATTAAAATTTTATTACTTGTTGTTTCAAAATTAAATGGGTCCATTGCAATTGTTGGTCCGAATATCTATGCAGCTCCACTAGACCCGATTATAACAACTGAAATTTACTGGTTCACGTAGTGTGGGCTGTGCACAACGAAGAATTTGTTGGCCGTTTCCTCGGTGGACAGAAAAAAAAAATCAGTTGCAGATTTTCATAATTTTGGATAAAATATTATGGTGTGGATGAGGTTGTTCTTTTTCTTTTATCATGTCTTGTATTTGAGTTTGGATATTGAAATTTTTTTGATAGTGAAGTGAATTAATCGAGCTTTAATATGAATACTGAAATTAAACACCGAACAAAAAATAAAATTTATGGTACTGCAGTGCACACTTGCTCCTCTATAAGAAGCAAACAAAAAGGTGCAGACTATAATCATAAACGAGTCCCAATATCAAATTTAATTTATTACTCCATTATTTCATGATATTACAATTACATTTTTAGAATCATCGTCTGCTTATATATATGTCTTAAAAAACCCAAAAAAAGGAGAAAAATTTAATCACGTCACATGTTAGCAAGTGTTAGATAAGAGTTAGGCAGCTTACAACTGATAATCTAATTCAGTTTCAGAGAGAGAGAGAGAAACGGTTATAATTGAAGATTTTTGATTGGGGAAATTAATTAATGCAGATATGGATTTCTGGCCAGAGTTTCTAGCAAGTAGTTGGGGAAAAGAATTTGTGGCTGGCGGTTTCGGAGGAATTGCAGGTATCGTATCTGGTTATCCTCTTGATACCATTAGAGTCCGTCAACAAAGTTGTACGCCTGGCTCTGCTTTCAACATCCTCCGCCATGTTGCCGCCACTGAAGGTCCTCTGGCTCTCTACAGAGGCATGGCTGCTCCTCTCGCTTCCGTCACATTTCAGGTCATTCTTTGTTTCTACTCGGCTTATTTGTTCAGTAATTACGGCTTCATGTCCTTCAGTAATTGTGGATAGTTATTTTTGTATATGAAATTGAAGTGGTCAAAAATTGAAATTCTGAATTCGCATCTAAAAACACATATACAGTATTGTGTAAAATTGATGTTTATTCATATATATATGTTAATCGGACTTTTCCCTGGAGTTTCTCCTAGTTAGGCCTATCATCGGGGTGGAGCAGGTGAATTCGGCCAAACTCAGTAGATTATATTCGAATTGTGCATTTGAGTTAATAAATTCATTAAATATGTATTATCAGTTGAATCGTTTAGAATTTTGAAATTTTAGTTTTTGCTGCGTATCACCTGCCCTGTTTCTCGCTGAAGATGAGGAGTCAAAAAATTTCTTGCAAAAAATTGTGTCACAGTCACAAAAGGCAAACATCGTAAAAGATTGAGATGGGTATTACGTGGAGATGAGTGAAGAGGTCCAATAACACGTAATGGTTATATTTTGTGCCTACCAAACAAAGAGAGATAGAGACTTTGGGGTCCTCAAATGGATTTTTTGCGTTCACGGAACTAATACCAAATTAAGTTTGATTAACAATAATAATAATAAAAGTAATAAATATTAGAATTTAGAGACCACGAGTCTCCTACATAAATAAATAAATATAATCACTTGTTTCCTATTACAATTTGTTAATGTTTTATAGTACTAATTGTTTGTTGACTTTCATTTGTGATGGAGTCTTAGTCATCAAATCTTCATTCATTGGTGATTCATATCCGTTTGTGGAACAAAATAAGGGAATTAACTAGTAATTAGTTATTCTAGAAGGAAAAGGATAGACAATCTCAAATGACATGATCACTGAAACATCCTTTATTTTATTATAAACCATTTTCCCCACATCACCCATTCTGTTTAGATAGTTGTTACGTAGTGTTAATACACGTGTTAATAGTGTATTGTATTGTATTATTTGGATAAATATAATGTATGTATAGATTATATTGTTTCATATGAAGGATAAACTTATATTACAAAATAAAAATAAAAATAGGATACGGAGTAAAGTTAGAAAGAGTAGGATAAAAGGTAAGCTCTAGGGGTTCAAGAAACAGACCTGACAAATATGCAACAATACTCTATCAACAACGGGGAGCAACTAAATAGATATTCATAACAAGATTAGCTATAATGAAGTGGGGTGTCACAGATAACCAACAGTATGTCTTATGTAGTGGGGTATTGAGTCAAGTGAACATCTCTCTTTTACTTGTGATTACTCTAAAAACATATGGACACTAGCTAGCACTTGGCAAGAGGAGCTTGAGTACTGGGCCAATAGAAATGCACGAGGAGAGGGAGCAACAACCACTATCTTTTGAATGAGCATTGCTGCAGTTTACTAGAATCATCAGGTATTCCAAGATAAGTCCAGCGAGCCACACATGGTAACCAAAAGAATAGTGCAAGAGATTTTCCAGAAAGGATCTTCGAAGCATAAGCTTACAAACAAACTAGTAGGACTAGATCACTATCCCTAGTGCTAGTCTGTTTTCATAGAAATGTATTGTTTGGAGAAATGGTTGTTAGTTGTGTTCATTGGTTGGTTGCCACACCAAATACATATTTGTACTGAATGCTAACACTTCTGTTAATAAAGTAAGTTTAATTTCCAAAAAAAAAGGTAAAATAGGACTACTAAACAAAAAATAAGAGCAATATGAGGAGAGAAAAAGGTAACATTCGATTGCACCAAAATTAAATTTATAATCAAAACAAACATCGTATATAAGGTAAAAATATAATACATAAGTAAAGATGGGCTTTCAATTGGAGTATTATTCACTTCTCATGAGAACATACACTACTAGGCTTAAAATTGCATTTCATGCATAATTTGGTAGTATTTTTTTTTTTTTGCAACTTTAGCTAATTAGCTGCTACAGTTATAGATTGGTACAAGTTCGCTACATATGAACCTGAGAAAATCTTCAACTTGAGACATGTCATTCATTGTTGTTCTTGTTTGTAAGACTAATCGATATCGAGCCTAATAATGCATGGACTTAATTAATTTCTACAATATGTAATATAGTTTCTTTGCTATTGCAGAATGCCATGGTATTTCAGATTTACGCAGTGCTATCGCGGGCATTTGACAGGAATGTTCCAGCCAGTGATCCACCCTCCTACAAAGGAGTGGCCTTAGGTGGATTTGGAACAGGAGCATTACAAAGCCTAATGCTCACTCCTGTCGAACTTGTGAAAATTCGACTGCAGTTGCAACAGAGAAATATCCTGGATAACAAAAATCAAATAACAAGTTGTAAGGGTCCAACTGATGTGGCAAGAAACATATTCAGACAAGAAGGATGGAGGGGAATTTATCGCGGATTAACAATTACAGTACTCAGAGATGCACCAGCTCACGGCCTATATTTCTGGACATACGAGTATGTTAGAGAGCAACTTCATCCAGGATGTCGTAAGAATGGTCAAGAGAGCTTTAGAACAATGCTTATAGCAGGTGGTCTTGCAGGAGTAGCTAGCTGGATATGCTGCTATCCGCTGGATGTTATTAAAACTCGATTCCAAGCTCAGTCACAATCTACACCGTTGAGATATACTGGCATTGTTGATTGCTTCAGGAGAAGTGTGAAACACGAGGGATACAATGTGCTCTGGCGAGGTTTGGGAACTGCAGTTGCCAGAGCATTTGTAGTGAATGGGGCTATATTCACTGCCTATGAAACTGCCTTAAGGTGCCTTTTCATCAACAACAACAACAATAATACCCACGCGAATATTCAAACTGAAAATGCATTCTAATACAGGACTAAGTAGTTATTGAGTTGTGCTGTCTCATTTTATATTATTCATTATAGCAATTGTATGGTTTATACCTCAAGCTGAAATGTAATACTTATTAGTCTTTTCTTATCAACTTGACTTCCTGTGGACATGGTTTAATTAGCATCCAAGATTATAATATTTCGCCACTTTCTGTGAAATGTAGCTTTCATGTATGTAGTAGGGCTTCAGGCATTATAGGTGTTGAGATAGCCTTCTTGATCTCTTCAATTAGACATACTCTTTCTTGTTATGAGATTTAAATGCTCTTAGACGTTTATTTAGCAGCATAAATGACAGAAATGTGTTGCAATTTCTCTTTAGGTTTGCAGATGATAAAGATCATTAATCGCTCTGCTATATTGACACTTCTTAAAACAAATTACAGCCAAAATATTAAGGATGAATTATACTTATAGTGTCAAATAACTTACTTGACATTGTAAAGAAACCTGCTCAAGAAATACAGATCGAATAGGGTTGATTCCTCATATGGTCATTCAATTAATAGTTGCCAACTCAGAAAGTCACTTTTCTTCTTGATTCCAATTTTCTGAGATAATAACTACTAGTTGAGTGATTAACTCAGATCTAATAAGGTTTTCTGAAAATTTTCAATATAGAAGTCCATGGCATGGCAATTAACAGACATAAAGAAGTTAGCTAAGCTCGAAAACTTTCATTAGTAAGCAAAGACATTTTCTCTGTAGTTTCTAGAGCTTAATAGGACCAAGACTTCACATTTAACTATTGACATTGATGAATGTCTGTGGAAGTGATAACTCATTATAGATGTCCATGAAATACCTGTCAACAATGTCAAGGTAAACTGGACATTTTAGGTAAGAGTAGTAGTAGAGCACTTCTTTTATGTCCATCATTTGATCCAAATCTTCTTCATCCATCATCTCTAGTTCCTTCATCTTCTGTACTAATACCTCACCTTTACTTGTGTTTCGAAGGAATGCATCTCCCATTTTTTCTTTCTGTTCTTTCATTGTGTTGTTTACTGATTCTTCGCGAATGCTCTCTCTCTGTGGAACTTCGTTTTGGTTACTACATTCCCATTGTTGAGGAAAGTCTCTGTAGAAATCATCCAATTCCTGAATAATGCTGTTAGGAATTCGGTTGCTACGAGAGAAGAAGGGATTGAAGTGACAAACTTTAGGTAACTTGTGGTGACTTTTAAAGAGAAATGAATTGAGATTATGTAGTGTTTTGAAGAAGAGGTTCTTGGTCTTTTGAAAGGTTTTCTTAAGGAGCATTTGTGGCTTTCTATACAACATCCCCATGTGGCTTTTATCTTTCTCTATCTTCTTATCAAGAGATAATGCAACTTGTTTCCCTCCTTAAATTTTAGATGTCCAAATAGTTTTCAACATGTACTGATGAAAGTGATGGGGACAAGGGCATTATGTTCTTTTTTTTCTCTTGACTTCCTTGCTTTAATTGTGTTCCCCAATATATCTTTCCCTTTTGATATTTTGGCCAACTTGTATGCACTTTGACTTGTGTACTCTAAGTACCTGCTATGGTATTTTGGCCAACTTGTGTGCACTTCGACTTGTGTACTCTGAGTACATGCTACCTCTCACCAACAAGATTTCGGATAACTCTGTCAACCAAGGTTTAGGTAATTAAATTAAAAGAAATCACCTGATATTTGTTCAATTTACTAGAAATTTGGAGCCTTTGTCTACGAGGGCCGGCCTTGGAGCGTCATCCTTATATATCTTTTCTATTTGCGTGATATTCTTTTGACTATAATGCTGCTGAAAGTGTTGCAGCATTCATTATAAAGAAAAAGGGAAAGTTGATCAGTGAGTGGGAGGATGCTTAAAGTGATTATTACCTATAATTAAGCATACCTAAATTACGTTCAGTACAGTTTGAGACAATTGGGCCCCAAGTAATACATGAAATAAGGCCATAATTTCCCTTTAATCGAGTAATAAGTACTGTCTGTATCAATTGTGTCAAGTGCTTTTTTTAAATTAAAGAGCTGTCTTTTGGGACCCCATCTATAAAAGGATTGGTATAATGCTGGTTGAATAGGATAAGAGGCCAAAACTGACGGAAATGAGATGAGCCTCGTCTTAATACCTCTGCTTAAGGAAACCTCTTTTTTTTTTAATAATTGTGGCGTTCGTATCAACTTGCATGTATCTCGACTAATTCCACAAAGTACCTACTACCTCCCACTAACTAGTGTTAGCATGATTGGACAGATTCTAAATATATGTATATATCTATGTTATAACTCTAAATATTTGTGTAATGATGATAGGAGATAGTATAGATTAATGTAGCATATTTTCAAAGATATTACAATTAGGAATAGCATATATTTAAGGATATATAGCAGATTTTTAGGTATGCAAATCAAAATTCTTTCTATTTAATGGAAGAACTCTCATTTGAGAGAACTCATTCAACAAAATTGACATGATATTAGAACCTTTTTCAGTGCTTTGATTCTTAGTGTCTTTCATCTGTGGTTTCTTTCAGATTTTTTTTTTTGAAAGTTTTGGTTCTGCTTACTGTTTTTTAGTCAACAGTAAGTCCTAAGTATCTTGGAATCTTAGTCTTGGTCATTCTGGTTATTTTGTATCATTGCATTTCTATCTTCGTTAACTTGTCAAAAACATGGCGTCATATCAGTTTGAGTCCTTCCATGTTCGCTTCACAGGAAAAAATTACTCTACCTGGGAATTTCAATTCCAACTATTTGTCACCGGAAAAGAATTATGGGGACATATAGATGGAAGCGATCCTACTCCTACTGATCCTACAAAGCTCGGTCAATGAAAGGTTAAAGATGCTCGGGTGATGATTTTAGGGTCAATTGACCCTAAAATTGTTCTTAATCTCAGACCATACAAGACAACAAAGGCCATGTGGAATTATTTACAAAAGGTTTACAACCAAGACCATAGCGCAAGGCGCTTTCAGTTAGAGCATGAAATTGCTATGTATTCTCAAGGAGGTCTCTCTGTTCAAGATTATTTCTCTGGATTTCAGAACTTATGGGCTGGATTTATCGATATCGTTTATGCTAAAATACCTTCTGAATCTCTCTCCATCATTCAAGGAGTTCATGAACAAAGCAAGTGAGATCAATTTTTGATGAAATTACGATCTGATTTTGAAAATGTTCGCTCCAACTTGATGAACCGTGATCCATCTCCCTCATTGGATGTCTGTTTTAAGGAATTACTTCGTGAAGAGCAGCGTCTCTTCACACAAAATATTTTTCATCAAGAAAATATTGTCACTGTCGCATTTGCAGCTCAAGGGAAAGGAAAGGGCATGGATATGGCTAGAACTCAATGCTACAGTTGCAAGAAATATGGTCATATTGCTAGCAATTGTGGCAAGAAATTCTGTAATTATTGTAAACAACAAGGACACATTATCAAAGAGTGTCCCACACGTCCTCAAAATCGTAAGGAAAATGCTTTTCAAGTTGGGATAAATGGTTCAACTACAGATAACTCGTCTTCAGTAGGACAAGTTCTTACTCCTGGAATGGTACAACAAATGATCTTATCAGCATTTTCAGCTTTGGGGCTGCAAGGTAATGAGGTAATATCTAAATTTTGGCTTGTTGATTCTGGCGCTTCCAATCACATGACCAATTCAACTAATATACTAAAAAACATCCGTGAGTATAATGGTTCAACACAAATTCAGGTTGCCAATGGTAGTAATTTACCCATTACCAAGGTTGGGGATATTATTGAAACTTTCAAGAATGTTTTTGTATCACCAAAGCTCTCCATTAGTTTTATTTCAGTTGGCCAATTGGTAGATAACAATTGTGATGTAATTTTTTTCTTGTAATGGTTGCCTTGTGCAGGATCAGGTGTCGGGAACGATAATCGCAAATGGGCCTAAAGTTGGAAGATTGTTTCCTATACACTTTTCTATTCCTCGTGTTTCTTCTACCACTACTAAGAATGAGGTTTGGCATAAACGTCTAGGACATCCAAATTCTATTGTGTTGTCTCATTTTTCCAATTCTGGTTTATTGGGAAATAAAAATCAATTTTCAGTTGCTTCATTTGATTGTTCTACTTGTAAATTAGGCAAAAGTAAAACTCTTCATTTTCCTAATTTTGGTAGTCGTGCTGCAAAGTGTTTTGATGTCATTCATAGTGATGTTTGGGGCATTTCACCAGTTATTTCTCATGCTCATTTCAAGTATTTTGTGACATTTATAGATGACTATAGTCGGTTTACATGGGTGTATTTTCTTCGATCTAAATCTGAAGTGTTTTCGATATTCAAGAAATTTTTGGCTTATGTTGAGACTCAATTTTCCACATGCATCAAAATATTAAGATCTGATTCCGGTGGAGAATACATGTCTCATGAATTCAATAATTTCTTGCTTGATAAAGGAATTGTATCACAACGTTCTTGCCCATATACGCCACAACAAAATGGGGTTGCTGAGCGTAAAAATCGTCATCTTTTAGATGTCACTCGTACTTTATTGATTGAGTCATCTGTTCCATCTAAATATTAGGTTGAAGCTTTGTCTACTGCTGTCTATTTGATTAATAGACTTTCATCTAAAGTGTTAAATCTTGAGTCTCCATATTATCGTCTTTTTCATAAGCATCCCAGCTATCATAGTTTTCATACGTTTGGTTGTGTTTGTTTTGTGCACCTGCCTTCTTTTTAACGCAATAAACTCTATGTTCAGTCTATTAAATGTGTTTTTATGGGCTATAGTACTTCATAGAAAGGTTTTATTTGCTATGATCCAAGTTCTAACAAATTTCGTGTTTCTAGAAATGTTATTTTCTTTGAGAATCAATATTTCTTTCCTACTCATGTTGAGTCATCTTCTGTTTCTCCTCTTCTTCCTACTTTTGAAGATTTGTCATTGTCTTCTAAGCGGTTCAAACCAGGATTTGTGTATGAATGACGTCATTCAACTTTACCCCATCCCGAAACAGATCCACCACCTGAGACTGCTCCACAACCAGAATCTAATAGGGGTGGACATAAATATCGAAAAACTGAAAAACCGAACCGAACCGAAAAAATTTGGTTCTTCGGGGTCGGTTTTTCGGTTTTCGGTTTTCGGTTCGGTGTCGGGTTTTTTTTCCGAAACTTCGGTTCGGAATTCGGTGCAAGGGTCCCGAAACTACGGTGCACCAAAGAACTGAGTTTTATTAAATAAATTTAAAAGTATTTATTATATTACTTAATTTTTAACTTTACTTGGCCCTTTTCAATTTTTATATTTAGATCCTAAACTTAAATAGCAAAAATCTAAATAACAAAATAGTAAACCCTAAAGACCTAAAGTCTAAACTAAACAAAACTCAATTTAATTCAAGTTTGAGCAGCAACTTGGTGTTTCTACTTTCTACTTTATGGTTTTATCATTTTATGTTGTTACTTTGAAGTGAGAATAACAAATTGATGTTCTTACCTTTTATTGTTAGACGGTTAGTTGTTACTTTGAAGTTTGAAGTGTGAAGTGAATAACAATTATTACTTTATTATATTCTCTCTTTATTTTTGTTGACACCGAAAAAACGATTTAAAAACACCGAACTAAACCGAACCGAAGTAGAAAAAATCGAACCAAACCGATCTAGTTTGGTTTGAAATATGGTGCACACTTTTAAAAACCGAATACCGAAGAACCGAACCGAAATTTGATTAAACCGAACCGAAGAACCGAACGCCCACCCCTAGAATCTGAGATTTCTTCAAGGTCTGCTCCTCTTGAGCCTCCTCGGCGATCTACTAGAGTGTCTCAAACTACTAAACGGTATGGTTTTTCTTCTACTTTATCCACCATCTCTATTCCAACAGGTTACTCACAAGCTTGAATGTTGGCAAAAAGCAATGGAGGAGGAACTTTTGGCTCTTAAAGAAAATAACACATGAGATATTGTTTCTTGTCCTCCAAATGTTCGTCCAATTGGATGTAAATGAGTTTATTCAATTAAACTTAATTCTGATGGAACTCTTGATCGGTACAAAGCTCGATTGGTGGTCCTTGGCAACAAACAAGAGTATGGTGTAAACTATGAGGAGACTTTTGCACCTGTAGCAAAAATGACTACGGTGCGAACTTTTATTGCCATTGCTGCATCACAAAATTGGCCTCTTCATTCAAAAATGCTTTTCTTCATGGTGATCTCAAAGAAGATATTTATATGAAACCCCCACCTGGTTTGTTCTCATCACCTACATCAGATGTATGCAAGTTGAAGCGGTCTTTATATGGATTAAAACAAGCTCCAAGAGCTTGGTTTGACAAGTTTCGGTCTACTTTGTTTCAATTCTCTTTTGAGCAGAGCAAATATGATTCGTCTTTGTTTCTTCGAAAAATATCTACAGGTTGTGTTATTCTTTTGGTGTATGTAGATGACATTATTATCACAAGAACTGATTCTTCACTAATCACTAGCCTCCAACAGCAGCTTAAGGATTCTTTTCATATGAAAAATCTTGGTATTATTACATACTTTTTGGGGTTAGAAGTTCATTATAATTCTTTAGGTGTGTTCTTGAACCAATACAAATATAGTCACGACTTGATTGCTTTGAATGGTCTTCAAGAATCTTCCTTGGTAAATACTCCATTGGAATTGAATGTAAAGTACTGCAGTGCGGAAGGAGATCTTCTTCCTGATCCAACTTTGTATCGGCAATTAGTTGGGAGCCTAAATTATCTTATTATTACTCAGCCTGATATCTCTTTTGCAGTTCAACAAGTGAGTCAATTTATGCAGGCTCCACGCCATCTACATTTGGTGGTTGTCCGTCGCATCATTCGATATCTCTTGGGAACATCTACTTGTGGATTATTCTTTCCTAGTGGTTTTGAGATTCAGCTTAATGCATTTAGTGATTCTGATTGGGCTGGATGTCCTGATACTCATCGCTCCGTCACGGGTTGGTGCATGTTTCTTGGAGATTCCTTGATATCTTGGAAGAGCAAGAAGCAAGATCGTGTATCAAAATCTTCCACCGAATCTGAATATCGAGCAATGTCTACTGCTTGCTCTGAGATTGTTTGGCTTTGTGGTTTACTTGCAGAAATTGGATTTCCTCAATCTAATCCCACTCCTCTCCATGCTGACAACACAAGTGCTATTCAGATTGCTACTAATCCAGTTTATCATGAAAGGACCAAACACATTGAAGTGGATTGTCATTATATCAGAG
>JAJOOO010080722.1:0-13166 GCA_029582685.1 Solanum piurae
TAAATAATTACTGATTTTAGCGATACTTTTTATTTATTACCATTTATAGCAATATATAACAATGCTATGTTAAAACTGCAATATGTATTAAAAGTGAATTATGTATGCAATATATATGTATTATAATTGTTTTTTAAAATATATTATGCTTGTTTGGTAAGAAATTGGCACATTGAATTATAAGTGTATTAAAATGTGTGATAAATGTATTATCCATCAATAAAAGTTGTATTATATGTGAATAATAAATTGTTCTTCGCAATATGTATTAAAACTGAATATAAATGTATTAAAAGTGATCAAGTGAAAAAAAGTGTTATTGATATAAATGGTAAATATTTTCCTAATATAGTATATTTATGTAAGTTTCCCTTTCTTTATTATCAAATTGATATATATACATACAACTTGATACAAATCAATCTAGCCTAGCTTTAGACAAGAAATTGTGATCCCCAATTAATGGAATTTGATGTACAAATATGAAAACTAAATATACAAAAATATATGTACAAGATATGTATTTCTCAACATTTAAATTTTAACGTATAGTTTAATCTTTGAGATTTTTTTCCATTGAGCTATATATATTGTTCTTTCTGTACTCACACACTCATAATTAAATATGTATTAAAGTTTTTTATATATATTTATATCGAAAATATTAAGTTCAGTAAATTCATTTAACTAGCATGCATAACTATGATAAAATAAGGTAGTGATAAACACAATTTTGTGGCTAAATAACAAAAATCTCATGCTAATGCCACTTAACCATGAATTATATGACAATTCAATTTGTTAGAAATTATTTAGCGATGAATTAGCTAAGAATTACCGACAAATTCCGTAAGGTCATGAGAATTGACATCGACAGGTTCAAACATTATATATTTTGGCATGCTTATCCAATACATGCACATCCCTTTCAACTGTTGTCATGAAAATAATACTAAAACTATTTCTTTATCCCATCACTATTATTCTTAATCCCTCACACCAAACGAGTGATAATCTTTAGTGACATTTAATTAGCATCAATAGTTTAATTACATTTAAAACATGTATGTTTACCGACAATTTACACTCTTTGTAAGTATCTCTAAAGTCTATAGCGACATTGGATCCAATGACAATTAACTAATGTCGGCAAAGGTTTTAACACTCTATGCTAATGAGTATATTTAGTTTATTGCTGCTAAAAGTTATTTTTATCGTTGTGATTATTCATATTTAGGTATTGGGATGATACACTAAAATGAAGACACGTGTCTTTCCAATTCTAATTCAAATAACTTTTTTACCATTTCAAGTTTAATGACTATATTAAATTCATATAGTAATAAGTAATGAAAATTACATACATTACATTAGCTAATGAGATGAGTGGTCCTATGGTCAATAGGATGGGGCCAGTATGGTTGTGGAAGAGCAAATGCACAATAATGCTAATTTAAACAAAGAGACACCAAAAACTGAATCCTGGATGCTAAAGTTAGGTGCACATATATTCAAAAGGCCACTAGCTAAGCATGGAGGGCCAACTCAGCCTAAGTTGAATCCTATGTAATCATTGATCAATTTGGAGGTTCTAATTAGAGTTTTGTACATATCGTCCCATCCATATGATGTGTTCTTCCCAAAGCAGACTAGTTTTGTACAGGATGTGATTTTGGCTAGTGTATTCTAATTCACAGCTAGCATGTATATTCAATACATGCCACTAGTGTACGTACACATTGAATGTATTTTGGAATGAGTTGTACACAAGGGTAAATAATTTTGTTATGTATCGAAAGGATTGTGGTAAGTACATGTCTCATATATTTGAGTCTCCCTGGTACGGAGTCACATTTTGAGTTGTACACAAGGGTAAATAATTACCAATATGGATTGTGGCAGAGTGGTAAGTACTCATTCATTCTTAATAAGATGTCTCATATTTGAGTCTCCCTGGTTGGTACGGAGTCGTGTTTGTTAGGGAGCGCTTTACGAAGCGATTCCAAAGTTAGTTTGACTCCAACATAGATATTGAATATCGAATATCAGGTGGGAAACTAAGCAAATAAAATAAAATTTGTACTATCAAATTGTCTAATAAATAATTAGACATAACAACTATGCATAAACGGTGAACTTTATACAAAATCGTTTTTCCTCAACTTATTCTTCTTCTGCTTCAAAAGCTTTGTTCGGTTTTGATTAACAAGATTTCATGACTTATTATATCATAAATTCCCATAAATTTTTATTTATTTTTGGGTTAATTTTAGACTAAAAAGATATTTATTAGCTTAAGTTACGTCCATGAGTGATATATATTTAAGATATACGTACCACGAGTGAAACACTAAGTCTAAGTCAAACTTCACTCATTGACGACACCATGAGTGAAACTCCAACTTCTGAAGTTTGGTCTTTCCAAGTCTTAAGTCACCTTCAGTCAAATTTGTCTGAAGTTGGCCTTGGCAAATCATACAAAACTTCAGACAAAAATATCTGATAATTAATCTTTACAAGGTCAAAATTCAAATAAAAATGTCTGACGTTAGATGCAAATTAGTTTTCAACTTCAATGTTAATTTGCAAGATATTTTTTTAATAAAAATTAAATAATGGCCACAAAAGAAAAGCGAATATTTGTGGACTTTGCGACTAAAGTAATGAATTTTGGTTGACTTGGACTTAGGATTGTAATAATTGGGCTAAAATTTAAGTGTTGGCTTGAGAAAATGGTAAAGTTAATTAAAATTGGAAAAATCATACCATATACACATTTAAGTGACAATATTGCGTGTTTTAAATCTACTTTTAAAAAAATCTTGCTTATAAGAGTTTAATTACGGGTTATAACATATCAATTAAATTTAACTTTATTTATAAATCAATTAAATTTAACTTTATTAAATATTTAATCTTTTTTATAATTTATATTATTAATAATTTATTTAATTAAAGATTACACCATAATTATCTATTACATAATTATAGAGATTTACATTGATTATCGTTCATTTTTTACAGTTACACGCCACACCACCCACACCACGTAAATTTCACGCCCCATGTCAATCCCATACCCCTAAGCAGCACACTTAACCTATACAGCACGCCACCACCCACCGCCCACCTTCAGAAATCACAAATTCATATTTCATCTCTCAAACATACTTCATTCCGTTTCTCATCTTCTACATGTCGAAGAAACATGTTCGAAAGCCTCGAAAGAGACCTGGATTAGTAGAAGCAACTTCTACTGATGAAATAAATGCTCCAACATTCAACATATTGACTCAAACCTCGCTGCCAAAAAAGAATGAAATTTCGACAAAGGGTGATTCTTCTCAATCGAAGAAACAGGTTACACAAAAGGAGAAAAATAGTCAAGCAAAGAAAATTGAAAGTCCTGCAAATCAAAAGGGACAAAAGAGGAAGGGGAAATGGTAGAAACTCCTTCTGATTTGGATTCGAATTTTGTAAGTGAGAAAAAGAAGAAAAAACGAAAAAAAAAAGCAACAACTGTCGATATGGGTTAGTCTTCAAAATCATAAAAAAGAAGAGCAACAACAAAGGAGGACTCATAAATCCCAATATCAAAAAAAGGCAAAAAAAAAATGGTTAGGATAAATATTATATTTAATTTATTTTCCAATTATTCAAATTAATAGTTTTTTGGTTAAAAATATTATATTATGCATATTGTTGATATGAAACTTATATTGGTGTGAAACTTGTACGAACTGTGAATAATATTGGTATGAAACTGACTTAACATATGATTTATGAATATCGTATGAAATGTGATTTAACATTGGTATGAAACTAGTATGAAATGTGTTTTAACATTGGTATGAAATTGGTATGATATCAGTAGTCCAATTAGTTGAATTTAGTGCAGTTTGTTAAATGACTCATTTTTTGTATGAATTATGACTAATATTGGTATGAAATTAGTATTTTTCCTAATAAGAATGTTTCTTTTTCAGTTTCTCCAATTATGTATTTCAATTTTTATCATTGGTATGAAATTGACATAAATTGATATTAAATATTATTTTAAAAATTATTTTGATTGAAGTTGGATAAATTTATGAAAGTAGCTTGTTAAATGTCACACCTCTTAGTACGAAAAATAATGTTCCAATCTCATTTATTTGTGCACATGAATCTGGTATGATGTATCAATAATATTGGTGTGAAACTTTTTAAAATATGGTATGATGTATTACTAAAATTTATGTATATGAATGTGGAATGAAACATGAATAATATTGGTATGAACTGACTTTATATATGGTTTATGAATGTGGTATGAAGTATGTTTTAATTTGGTATGAAACTGATTTAATTTTGGAATGAATTATGTGATATAATTTAATTATAACTAATTATAAACAATATTATTTTACAGGCAAGGAATCCATACACACACTGGGATTCATGCACAAACATCAATGATTTTAAAGACTTGTTGACATTACTTGGGCAAGTTTCAATATTTTTTGGAAACACCATTTGGTGTATTTAACGAGCTACCCCCCATAAAGATTCAATGTCAGTTATTGAGTCATTTGCTACTTATTGAAACTAAAAACGTCAGGGACGACATGTTCATCGTCAAAATAAACGGTATAGTACTATGTTTTGAGGTTAAGAAATTCACAGCAATTACGGGACTCAAATGTACACTCCTTAGCAACTTTATTTCAGATTCGTCTATTCCAAATAGGCTTATTCGAAAGTATTTTGGTGAAATGAACAAAGTCCCTAAGTTAGACTTCTTGAATAAGTTTAAAGAGGCTAAATTCTTTGAGCCCGAAGACCGTTTTAAAATTGGTGTTTTGTACTTCATTAGTACATTTCTGATCGGTTCTGAGGCCTCCAAAACAACTATACCTAAACTCTATTTTGATTTGGTTGAGATCGGTCAGTATGTCAACTACCCATGGGGTACTGAATGTTTCAGGTTGACGCTAAAATCTTGCAGTCATAAGTTGAGAAATAATCGTACATCATTCAAATTTAGCGGATTCCACTTAGCCTTGCAGGTCTGATTTTATGAGTCTTGTCATTCATTCGACAACACAGTTGTTATCCGTGTTGCAAATGGCACACCTCGTATTTTTAACTGGAAGACATCGAATGAAATTGCAAAGGTACTATACGAAAAAATATTATCATTTAACATATTTTTTTTATAATTTTCAAAGAATTTATTCACTCTTTAATGTTTCATGACAGGTTCGACAGGAGTTGAAAGAACTAAAGGATAATGTTTATTTTCTCAAACCCTTTTCCATTACTTAATATTACATATTATCTTGTAAATTTTTAATTTTTAATATATATGTTTATATATGTTGAGAAGGATGACAAGCACATGATCGAATTGAAAATATATATCGATAATTCGACAAAGTTGATAATCGGTGAGATTAGGTCGTCAAGAAGTCAACCAACACAAACATCACACAAAGAGGTAAACTGCACATACACAATATTCATAAATTTATAAGTATTTATAACAATTGTATCATTTTGCAGGAATTTGATATAATTGGTATTAAAGGGTTTGAGAAAGTTTAGAACTGATCAATTATTGTGTATCTTTTTTTGGTTTGAAATTGATATTATACTGGTATGAATATTGTATGAGCCAGTTATTATGCAATTTTTAGTGTATGATCTTGGATTGAAGTTGGTATTGTGTTGGTATGAATATTGTATGAGCCTGTTCTTATGCATTAGTTTTTAGTATGATGTTTGTTTGATATTGGTATTATGTTGGTATGAATATTGAATGAAGTAGTTCTTAGGCATGTTTTTGTTGTTGTTTTGAAAGTGGTATTGTAAAATTTGTAATAGGTTTGTATGAATATTGTATGAAGTGGTTATTATACATGATTTTCTGTTGGTTTAAATTTGGTATTAATATGGTATTAATTTTGTAAGAGGCAGTATTCATGACAAGTTATTATTGTTTGTTTAAACTCGGTATTAATCTTGTATTAAATTTGTAAGAGACAGTTTTTATGCATGATTTTTTGTATAAATTATTAAATGATGTTGAATAAAATTGGTTTAGATGTATACATGAGGATGATACCCATCAACATGTTGAAGAAACTGACAAAGTTGAAATGGATCAATCGTCAGTTTCAATGAGGGAATATGTAGATATTTCAAACACCGATGGTATGATAACCAATCCTAATTGTTGACACCCAATTTTGGTCCTCTACAATATAAATTAATCATCAAGCTTCTTCAATTTCAGGTGATTTAAAATAATTAGTTTTATAAAATTTCAAAATAAAAATAAAATAATTAAATAATAATATAGTTATTTTAAATATTTTTGTCACCTTTTATAAATTTTAAATAAAATATATGTTTTATATAATTAGTACATTTTATGAATATTAGAAAATAGTCTAAAAAAGATTTTATTTTAATTAATTAATTGGTTAATTAGTTTAGTTATATAATAGTTTATATTTTAAATTAATTAGGTTGTGGCGTAATCTGCAAAGTTGTAGCTATTAGTAGTTTATAATTGTCGTTGTTGTCTCAAATTTGGAGCTCGGATGGTGCTATCAATCTCAATTGAGATTCAATCCATTAAGTTCTGACTATGGAATAGCAAAGGGCAATTAAGGAAGTTGGAAAGAACACTTAGTTGGTGAACAAGAGAGCCATGTCAAGTCTTCTGCAACTAATCTAGTTAGTAAAAGCATCATTTATGTTCACCTGGTACAAATCAGAGTTACAGATCGAAGTTTAATGGCTAGATGGAAATGTACATTGTGAAGTGGGTTTATGCTTGAATAACACTTCTTCATTGGGGAATAAGAGGCTTTGATGGTGTAAATCATTGATGACGAAGAATATTGAAGCGCAAGGAGAAGCGGTCTGACGGGCTTCTACACTTCTCTTCCAGATGGATCTATCCTTCATGAAGACCACCTTCCTTTTTTTTAGTTTGATTTTTCTTCTTATTTTTTTGTTATGTTCTGGCTTTCTATTTTCTTTGGTCTGGGTCGTTGACCAGAGTGTTTTTGTACATGTTCTCCTTTTTAATTGAATAAATGGGGCTTTAGCCCCTACACTTTTAATTAAAAAGAAATTATTTTTGTTTTCCTAAGATTAAGAAGTTTGTCAATTAATTAGTATTAATTCATCTTATTTGAATTCTGACCGATTTTCTGATTAAATTCAATTTGGCTAAGTTTGCAATTTTTTGGCCTTTTTCTTAACTACAAATCCAATCTCTTCCTTACCAATTACTTTAACTCTTTCAGGCCAATTTTGGGTCTTTTTTCCAGCAATCAACCGGCCCTACAATACCAATCAGCAGCCCACTTTTTCAATTCCAACCCAATTCTCCACAACAATTCCCAACGATCCAACAACAGTATCAAAACCCGAACCTTTACGCGTTCTTCTTCTTCCTCGAAGTTCAGTACCCAACGACCCCACCCTGTATGCCAACGTCTTTTTCTCCAGCAAGCAGCGTCCAAATCCCGACAAATCCAGAAAAAGCAGTGGCGCCTGCAGCAGCAATCACGTCGCCGTCCCTTTTTCTCCAGCAAGCAGCGTCCAAATCCCGGTAAATCCGGAAAAAGCAGTAGTTCATGCAACAACAATCATGTCACTGTTCCCTTTTTCTCCTGTTTAGGGATTTCTGAATCTCTTCCATTGTTGCTTTGAAAGAGGCAAAGAAATTCAAATTTTCAATCCGGATTTCCCCCCTAAATAGCCCAATTTTCCCCCATAAATAGTTCCCCATGCTCAAGTGATGAGAAGAGGTTTTGAGTTTGGTTCTTTGGTAATACTCGTTTTACACTCAAGAAATTTTAAAGCGATTCTCTAATCCTAAATTTTGAGAAGTTCGCCGCTTAGATTCTGCCTGAGAATTCTTATTCTACTGTTCGTATTCGAATTGCATTGTAAAAGAGTTGCCGCTCTCATAGCTCGTTATCTTCCCAGTTATCTTCCCCTCAAGAGGTAATATTCTCATTCCTGCTTCTCGTTCTTTCTTTTCGGATGATGTGTGTTTTGTTTTGTCATTGGTCAAGTAGCAAATCTCTTCCAGATTTCAAGTGTCATAATTAGTGAATTGTTACACTTCTTCACATTGTTTGTTGTATTCACTGCTTGAGTTTGGTGTATGAATTATTTGGAGATCATGCTCGATAAAGGTGCATAACTTTTGGATTTCTTTGAGATATGAAATTTGTTATAGCCTAAAAATTAACTTCTCGGCATCTCATAACAATACATATATTTATCTGTTGCTTGTACTAGAAAAGTGTTCATAGAAATGCTTTTAATTACTAAGGTATATGTTGTTCAATTAGCAATTTAAAGTTCACAGTATACATTTATTAAGTTTCTTTTAGTTTTGGTATGAGATTTATTTTATTTTGTATTATTACTGTTGGGTTTTCATTAGTTTTCATTGTGGAAGTTTTTGGTAAATAATGTTGTGAAG
The DNA here is from genome assembly GCA_029582685.1 of Solanum piurae. Classification (NCBI taxonomy): domain Eukaryota; kingdom Viridiplantae; phylum Streptophyta; class Magnoliopsida; order Solanales; family Solanaceae; genus Solanum; species Solanum piurae. Next base: position 8,495 of record JAJOOO010080722.1, read on the forward strand.
ATATCTTGTTGACTTCATCTAACTTAGCTAAGTTTTGTGTTGATCTGTTTTTATAGTTTGGATTCTGTCATAATAGTTTGTTATAGGAATGAGTTGGATATTTATGGATTTATGTTTGATTTCTTTACTTGAGCTATTGATTTTTAGTGACAAATTTGCATTAGCAGATACTTAGTAAGGTTGATCACTGTTTTGGTGTTGTTTTGTTGGCACTTCAATTAAATTTTTATCGATTATTCCCAGAATTTGGAGCCAAGTTGCAATAATAATTGGTCATCTACAATTATATCATGCCTAATCTAGAATTCATGTTTCGTCTTCATATGTTTGCACTTTTTTTATTGTGTTAAGTTGTTATGATCCTTCTTTATGTCGTAATCGTTATCATCTTGTCTTCTTTGCATGATTTCCCTCGGATCGAGTCCATGGTAGATGATTTCACGTATCAGGACACTTCTTCCAATACTAAGTGCCAACGATCGTTAGTCAGTAATATAACTCAACTAAGTGAGTTGGGGTCGAATCCCACAGGGAGTGGTACGTGCTTAAGATTCAAGAGCCAAGTGCAAATATGTTCAAATCAATCATAGGTAAAGACATTTAAGAATAAAAGCATATTTCAAATTAAGGGTGACACAAGTGTCAAATATGGGGGGTTTTGATTGTAATTCTCAACTACAACAGCAACAATTAACACTAAGGAACAAGTAAAGAGACGGGTTCTTGGGATGTGATTAGCTTATAGACTAAGGTAGACAAATGGGAGATTGCAACTGATAGTAAATAGTTGTAAATCAGTGAATAAGCTAGACTTTAGTGGAAATAAAATTTCTCTCGAACAATTTACCCCGAATCAAATTGGTTTCTCTCGAACACCAATAACCAGCAATTAAGAACAACCTTCGCTTTAGTCCATTCACTCTCTCGAGCTGAATGTGTGGAAAAGGATTTAGGATTCACTCTCTCGAGTTGAACCCATGACAACCCAATACCCACAGACCATCAAATTAGTAATCTTGGTTTTAAAACCTCTCTCTCGAGCAAGCCAAAAATACGAAGTTAGAATTGCATTTGCAACTATAACCCTTTAAATTAAACCACAATTACTGATTAAAATCACTTGTAAACAGCATTTAAACTAACAATTAACAATACCCAGCAGCTAAATCAACCTATAATCACATAATCACACCCCAAGAATTGGGGGTTTAGCTAGACATCATAAAAAGATAAAAATCGTTACCAAATTGTGTTTCCATCAACTGGGTAAGCTTAATTTCGTCTTTACAAAGGTCAAGGTTAAAGAATCTCAAAGATCCACTTCCAATTTCTCAAAATTGGAAATCTTCAAATCTTCAAAGGTAAGGAAAATATTGTCTCCAAACTCAGAGTTCAAAACTCTAAAATGAAAAACTGATTTAGAATGAAAATTTCTTTAAACTGAAAATTTAAAAATGTATTTATAGTCGCCAAATATATGTTGCGAAGGACCATTCGGCGCAATAAATCGGGATCGCCGAATCACTCGACGATCCACCCTTTGGTCAATTCCATCGCCTTTTTACTTTGGCCTTCAGCATCCTCAAGTTCTGTAACTTTGGGCGATCTAGCACTGCATCGCGGAACCGTTCGGTAACACGTTGACTGCTCCATTCCATCATCGACTTGATTTTTTTCTTCAAGGCTTGGCACACTAGAACATTAGGCGATCATAGCTATTCGACGACTCGCCCAATGGGTTAGGTGATCACCAGGCCTTCTTTTCTTCGTTCTTTCAGCTGCCTTGTTCCTTTTTGCTCATTAGTGTCCATGCTTTGTTCCTCAATCCAAATACCTGGAAATCAAGGATTTACATCAATTATTGGCACAAAATAAGCATTTGAGGACACTAAATCCATTAAAATAAAGCCCTAAATGAGTCCAAATCGTGGAGTCATCAACACCCCCCAACTTAAACTTTTGTTTGTGCTCAAGTAAAACTCAAGTTCAGCAGTTCAAAAAGGATGTCTCAAATAGTGCTACACAAGATTCAATCATGAATGCACACAAAAAGACTCAACTTACTCATGCAAGGATCAATTGTGCACTCAAAGATTCAAGTTGTGACTCACCATTATCAAAGATTCTCAAGTTCACAATACTTGCTTCAAATGCAAGTTCAAGCTCAACAAAGGTACTCAAATGCCCTCACACAAAGAGTGATTCCAAATTCACACACAATGGTTCAACAATGTAAAGCTCCGGAATCAAATGCAACACTCATACTCACAAAGATGAACACAATGCATGATTTCACCCATAGGTTTGTCCGTATTTTCCAATCAACACTTGTTTCAGCTCACTCAATATTAAAAAGGTCTTTTCAAGGCTTGTAACAGGGGTTAGTGTAAAGGTATGGTCATTTAGGCATAGTGGTTTCTATCCTCATGAAATATGGTATGAACAACAATTTTTTGCCTCTTCTTTATCATTCTCATTCATGCTCAAAGGTCACCCCATTATTCACTTTCCATGGACTGTTGGACACCCTATTTCTTTTTGCAATTTCACAAGTTTATTCCACAACTTTTTCATTTTTTTCTTTTTCATTCTTTTTCTTCTTTTTCTCTATTTTTTTTGTATGGAAGGGCTCCATCTTTTTCAAAACTATGGGTCAAAGGGGACTTCTTTGCACTTCTTGATTTACGTTCTCTTTTCACCACACCCCCAACTTAGACTTTTGGCCTAAGTTGTCTATTCACACAAACCACATGTCACGACCCGAGCCTACACCCTGGACGTGGCCGGCACTCGAAGACCATTGCTAGTCCCCAAGCGAACCCTCATCCTGGCTGGCTACAAGAGGAAAAATGATTCAAGCATACAAAGCTTAAAAACTGAAATAAAAGTTCATAAAACCTAGCTTAAAAGATGTAGGCCAAATGGCTCAGTACGTGGAATACCTGTGTCTGCATCATGAGAAGATGCAGGCCAAATGGCTCAGTACGTGGAATGTACGAGCATGTAAGAGGAATTCTAAAGCATAAACATCAGCTTGAAACTTGATAAAAAGGAAACATACTTACCTCTTCTCAAACTTACTCAACTCAAGAAATACTCAAGGATACTCAAAACTACACTACTTACTCAACTCAGAAGTACTCAAGGATAAGATACTCAACTTAGAGATTAGATACTCAACTCAAAGATATGATATTCTACACTGGTTACTCAACTCAATATAAAGCAACAATACACATGCAATAAATGGAAAGCTTTATAAAACAGTAAAAAAAACTTAGTTCATTAAAGAAAATGCAATAACAAACTCAACTTTACTTATACAAAAAATTAATATAGTTTCTGTGGGATATTCTCTAACCGACAATCACCACTATGAGCCTAAGCGGTGATACAACGTCTTGTCCACGCTGCCAGAACTGTCCTATACTTTGTCGTCATATAGAACGCTTAACTTAGTGGATCCACTAGCTTAACTTATGTGATCATCTAAAAAGTATGACCCATTAATACCATGATGGCTACATGGTTTATGGAGACTTGAGTTAATATGAACTCGCACCCCCATATCGGTGCTCAATACTACTCCCAAAAATATACTTAGCTCATATGTTTTAAAAAAAAACCTCTTTCTTTGGTTTGAGATAATTACTCAAAACATAGCTTAAAAGCTCTCTGGAAAATCATAGTTTCCTCTTTACTAAAAAACTAGCTCAAAGGCTCTTTTGAAATCTCAGTTTCCTTTCTTATTTAAATGTGAAAACATTTTAAACTCTTTTGGGAATACATAGTCCCCATATACTTTTGAAGAAAAGAACTTCAATAATACTACTCACTTCAATAATGCTCAACTCATAGGGTTCATGCGGAATTTATGAGCATGAACTACTCAACTCAATGACTCAAAGATACTTCACATCTCAAGACTGTTCGACTTATAATGTTCATGCGGAATTATGAGCATGAAATATTCAACTTAAGGACTTCATGGGTAACATGTAATAGTCCCATGATTAGGAATGTAATCTTAAATGAGTTAGAAACTCAATACTTAAGATTTAGGACATGGAGATATTACTCCTCTCATAGATACTCAACTTATGGAGTTTATGCGGAATTTATGGTCATGAACGACTTGACTCGTAGGTCTTACATAACATTATGGAACTCATGATACAACTCTTCTAATTCTCTTACTTACTTCCTCAAAACTTAGTTCAAATCAATAGTTGATCTCCAAGGATTCGCAATTGAACTCAAAGACTTTCTTGAACTCTACTCTTAACTCTCTTTTGAATGTGAACGATGAATTGAAGAGTTATGCTTCATGGTATGAAGGATCTTGTAATGCTAAAGTAGACTCATGAATACATTCTCCTCACTCGTACTCACTTTCTCGAGTCTTGAAACAAGTTATTAGACTTTATAGAAAACTCCTCAAAAAGACAAAAAATGAATTTTCTGAAAAATGTTCGAAAGAACTCTCAAGACTTTGACTCTCAACTCTATCTTCAATGAGATTTATGAATTCAAGGTTGTGATTTGTGATAGGAAATGTCTCATTATGTTTAGGAATGATTGTTGATAGCTAAACATGAGAGAAGTTACGAAATCACCGTCTTGGAACAAGTCCGCGACGCGGAGATGGTTTAAAATAACACTCGCGAAGTTA
>JAJOOO010080723.1:0-18832 GCA_029582685.1 Solanum piurae
TTCAGACCGTAGGCCAACCAACGTTTCAAGGTCCTCAACTTGTTCACGAGTATATACAACCTTAAAAATACAATTAAATAACTTCTTTAATTCCTAGAGCTCAATAATGTCGAAGTAAAACAGGACTATCATCACAAGTAAGCTTAGCCTGTACAAATACGACTATGCTCCCAAAACAGTGATTCTGGCCAGCCTAGTACCTCAAGTCGCAACTTATATTTGAAAAGGAAAACGGAAAAAATGGACTGTATATCCTTCATGAAAGATGTAGGTACATCTCTTAAGGTTGCAAACAATCAAGAATCACCGCAAAATATATTTTGTACAAAAAGATATAATCGATACACTAACAGTTGTTCATACAGGATTTCTAAATCAGAAATCTGGACAGAACTTGTCCTATGTTGTGTCCCATATTTCGAATCCATAACAACCAATTTAGAGTTTAACATCAACATAAGAGTTGTACATATACGAATTATCTTTCCAAATCATATTTATTCACAGTAAAAAAAGTTCTAAATAACGAGATATGCTTAATCTACTAAACGCTACCCAGCTCAAAAACAGGTTTTACTACTTACCAAAGAGAAGAGTGTAACTCGATTTCCAGCCAAGAGGACCAAGATTTTCTCTTGTGATCTTGAAGAACAATAGGTTATATAATGTTCTAAGGGACTTATACTTCAGCTAAGACGAATTTCCTAAGAGGAGGTGTCAAAATATAGTCTCAAAGGTGAGGCTAGTCACATGTACAGCTGCCTCCAAAAGGTGGCTGCCCAAAATAAAAGGTTGGCTGCCCAAAATGCATACATATATACCTATATGTATAACCCTCACCTCCTTATCAATTTATACATAATTCTAATTAGCATAATACGTAAATACCCCAATACAATCCCTTAAATTACGATCACAATTATGTTAAGCAAGATTGCAAATATAACATTATTTCAAGTTTCCAAAATAAGAATAAAACATATGTAGTAATTAAGCAATGGTTTATTGAATTGCGACATCTAATTAGCATTTTCGGAGTGTTACAAAGGTCCTACTAGACACGACTTCATAGACACCCTGGGACACTGGAACCTTGGGCTCTGATACAAAGTTTGTCAAGCCCCTAACTAGAAAGGGGAGGACATCTAGGATATACACAAGCATCTGCTAATTATCTGTACTAATCTCATGACAAAGTTGTAGACTCATAAGAAGCGGAACCTATATGAAGATACATACTAAAACATACATAACAAAAGGGCCCACTGGGCTACATTACAATAGAAATAAAACTAAGTCTAAGAAACCTCTAAATAGTATGCATCTGAGAATTTGATAACTAGTTTGGACAGGGCCCCGGCATACTCATTCGTATATATGTACATACATATAAAACTATAGGCTCTAAATATCTGATAGCTCCAGGTAGTGTTGGAGCTTACCAACTGCTAAACTTGAAGTCTCTAGTCTATTGAAAATGCTTGTTGTCCTAAGTACCTGAGCCTGTAATGATGGAAATGAAGCACCACAATAATATGGACGTCAGTACGTATAAAACATGTACTGGTATGTAAAGCAGACTGAATACTAAGTACACATGTAAGAGTGCTAAAATGAGTCAAATATGAAGATAGGCAAATCGGACCATATATATTCAGGAGAAAAAATCCAAAACTAGAATTGTGACCAACCTCAAGGGTCTTCACCTAACATTTCATGTCTTATTCATTTATATATAGAATCCCTATAATTTTCCTAAGTGATATCTTTACTTCATTATATAGCTTCTTTTCTCTTTGTAATACTAACTGTCAGGGAATCACATCATCCTACTAACAATGATTAGTCAACCATGTATGGTATATGTAGCCCACTGTCATGATCACCCGTGAAATCTCATTATCTGGGTAACGAGGTCTATCAAGGTACGCCCCCCAAGGCTCCTGTATGATCTGTCCGCAGGCTTGTATCAGTCAGGTGAATCCACGATGAGAAATTCCAGCTGACTCTATATAGATTACTTCCAAAGAGTAGCGTCGCATGTAGTAGCCCTTAAAATATCCACCCCACGCTGCACAATAGTCTATTATATCAACTGCATGTAAATACTTGAAATAGTTAATTCATAAATCATATAACTTGTGATACAATTTATGATTACTTTTTGTTGCCTTAGAATCACATATCTTGTGACTTATACACTTACGAACAATCTGTGGCCAACTCCTTCCTTTAAATTTATGCAACATGTACACCCACTAACTTCTAATAGTTTCAACTGTAGACACATATAGTAATGTGAAACATATTGCTTCATTGAAGAGTACTATAACTCTATAGGTTTAGGACTAAAATATGAGAGGGTTTATACAATAGGATAACTTGCTTTCAAGGATCATAGAATCTCTAGTGATATTTATCAGAAGAATATGTGACTTTAGGTTGTGCCTTAACAGAGAAAGAGATTTTATCTTTACATACCTTACTTCGGGACTTACTATCTTAGGTTGTCAAACTCCTTTGCTGACAACTTTATCTATAACATAACACTGTAAAAGAATACTATAAGAAATGAATGAAGAATCACAACAAGGCCAAAAACACAATAATAGTTCATGACCGACAAGCTCAACAATTACTATAGATGAATGGCGTATCACCATACCCTTCTCTTTCTCTACTTTCCAAGTAGTCTTATAAGTTATTTACATATTTAGTATTACTCCTCAATCCTTTAACGATGAAGAACCAGCTCCCTTATTCATCAACAATTAACATAAAAATTAAAACTCATGTCCTCTGAACACCATCCCACGAGTTATTTGTTAACGAAGTCAAATTCCTTTATAAGCTCATAGTTTAAGTTGGTAGAGAACTAATGCCATAAATTAATATAATAGGAGCTCATATTAGAGGCTACAACATATTCTTAGCAATTTAGTCATTTCATCAAACACTTGGTGAGCGATAAACTTTCAAGAACTATAAGAGTCACATTTTCTATACCTAGCCTTCCGTTTTATTGTAACCAGCATACTGCCTCAATACATTACCATTTACCCCTCATTTGGTAAAAAAAATAGCCAACAAAGCCTTCAACAAACTCCTTCCTCACCAAAACATCAACTATTATGGGTAAAACATGGACTCACGGCTTCCTATCACCGTCCCATGAGTCCTACCCACAACTTATACTTAAAGCAGAATACTATTTATGAAGATAGAAGAGAAGTCATACCTATATATCCAAGAAAAGTATCCCCTACCCTTTCTATTCTTGAAGAAAAATACGTTTTCCTTCAAGAAAAGATTTAGCGAAGTATATCTATAGGTCTATGGAGAGGAAGACACTTGATTCTTGAAGAAACCAACTTACCTTATGCTCTGAAGGATTGGAGATATAAAAAACTAGAAGAAATAACTTGAAACTAGTCCTTACACGTTCTTTAGTATATGGGAAAGGATATCCCAAATTTCTAATATAAAAACAACAAGCTTGGCTGACTTTCTCTAAAGTGCCACATGTCCCGCAATGATTGGGCAGTGTGCGTGTCTGTCGTAGAATAAACATAACTATTTACTCCGATATTGTATTATTGAGTAGTTTATTTTTCTGGAAACTAGACTCAAATACTTTTAAATTTATAGGTTGTATGTCCTCTAACTCCTTATATATATTAGGAGATATACTCGTTTAAAGTCAGCTGAGAAATGAGATCATTTGTAGTATTCCTCCACAATGAACCTTTAAACTCGAATCTTTTCTTTGATGATGTCTTTGGCCTAAAACTTTTGTTTAACCCTTCAAATGACTAAATATAAGGGTTAAATGGTATGCTTAACCATTTCCAATGATATACTTCCCCCGATATCACACCTATGCAGTGGTGCTTACGAGTCGCAAATGTATTTTAAGTTACGAGGTATTACAAGTAACCATGCACGGTAAGGTGTGGCCAGGGTTTTTCCTACCATCCAAAATAATTTAAAACCCTCCCCCAACAAGAATTACCCATGAATTTATATTCTACGGATCGAAAAATTGATTAGGGGAGTAAAGACCTTACCTTTAACTTCAAGAATGGTAAAAAACTGTCAAGAAGTCGCCATGGTTCATCTCCTCACTTTCAAGAACAGAAAATACAGAATAAAGACATTTTGGGGTTTATTACGGACTTAAGGTGCGAATTTCCTACTATGGTGACCCCCATCCCGCCACAACAGCCCCGCCCTAGCGGGAATAATCTCCTTTTGGTGGATTGAACCAAAATAGTGAGCTAATTTAAGAGTTTCAAACCCCCATTTCACAACACACCTTTATCCCTTGACACTCAGAAACTACCGTTTCACGCTAAGATTAGTTTCGGGAGCTCTACTCGCCCAAATTCGATCCCGTAAAGTCGTACAGTTTCCTTAACATCTTAGCTATCCACTCATGTAATCAAATTCATAATTAGAGGTGGACCTGAACCAACCAACACACACTCATAATACTCAACCATTCATAGTTCTTATCAGCATCTACTTCTCACAACATAAATTTCCATGAGCTTAAGTTATAAAAAATTGATCTGTAGACATCAAATATTCACCGAGGGATATGTCCAAGCATACAAACTCTCTAACAACACTATCAAAAAGCTAGATTTAGTAGTTGTGATTGTAAATTACCCTTAAGAACAATAGAATTGGACCCATTGATCCCCACATTCAACCACACATAATCGATACATGACCTTGACTAATAGATGAATATTAAGATTGTCGGGCAACCATAAATACGCATGGTAGATCTTCGATGAATACTAATAAGCAAGTGGTACATGTAGAACCACTGAAATACTTTAACAACTCCAAGACAACACCACATAAGTCATCTAAAATAACCAAATCTTCCCAATCATCCCACTCAACCAAGAGAACATCGCCGGATCAGTACACCTGATCCACCACTAGGGATCCACCCACAAAAGTCAAAACGCCCGTGAGAATAACCAGAGAATCATACTCACAACCGTGTACAAAATAAATAGATGGTCACATAAGAATTTTACGAAATAAATATTGAATAACGCCGAAGGTTTCCTCTGAAGAGTCGATGCAGTCATTTCCATTCAGTTGACTCCACATACTCTTCACATCATTCCACTGAAGTCCACACTCTCAATATTAACAACCATAATGAACACTCCAACCATTTACCTTACTCTAAACCAACACTTTTTTAATGAAAACCTTTCTTAGGTACTTTAACAATCAACAATAATCAACTTTACGACTCAACCGAGGTGTAAGTCCTTTCAAATGCTCAATACCTAATACAATTGATCATTTCTCACCTTGCATATTCATACCTTGACAAATTATATCACCACAAATGTAGACTTATAATGAAAAATCTGAATTGTAAATGCAACAGTATAACACAATCCCCTTGAAGATTTTTATGAATTCATGGATCTTCGCTTATCATGGATCACATCTCCATTGATCTTACAATATCTTTCGCTAATAATTCAATCGTACTCATTACTAAACTTAAAACAAAAACAAAGCACAATGTCTCTACACTCCTTTCTTAAGTCTTTTCTAGTAGTTTTCAACCAATCTGACGGACTTGTTTCACTAATACCATATCCACAACAAAACGAATGAAATCAGGTATCTCTGAACCCAATTATCTACCCCTCTGAAGATATCTCTTTAGCCTTTACATTCAAATAAAATATTTTTGCTCTCGCCTCTCTCCAAAGGTTGTACATCCCACTATATTTTCCTTCATTATAACTCTAGCTCTCTAAAATTCTATTCGAGTGGTGTCCCACCATCTCTTAAAACTTTCCATACAACCACGTTACTCACCAATATAAGAAAACCACAACCTTAGATACTCACAAGTCGTAATTACTATACAAAATGCTCTTAACCAACAATCTTATTATATAGTTGCATCTCATCACAATCCATCATGAACTCTTACTACCATTACGTTTGGTTATCCGTGGCTGTCACTCCTCAACTCGGGTATACCCATCAAATTCAAATGACTAACCCAATTTTATACGCACTTTCTTACTAAAATCTTCAATTGCCTTCCCCCAAGTATACTCATTGGGACTTTGTTTATCCATAATCATGTCATTGCGGTATCAATCCGCTCCTTTATAGCTTAAGATAAAATCACTGGTCCTCATACTACCCTCCTTCTTCTTAAAAAACAAGACAGGAACACCCCAAAGGGAAGCCCTAGGATGGATGAAACCTTTATCAATAAGCTCTTGGATTTGAGCTTTAAGCTCTCTCAATTCTGCTAGAGCCATGCAATAAGGAGGAATGGATATGGGGCGAGTGCGAGTTTCCAAATCAATGCAAAAATCTATATCTTTATCCGGAGGCATACCAGGCAGATCAGTAGGAAACACTTCTCTAAATTCTGATACCACATGAATAGACTCAATAGAAGGAGACTCAACGTCAACATCCCGAATATGATTTAAATAAGCCAAACAATTATGCCCGACCAGTTTCCTAACCCGCACGAAAGATATGATCTTAACTGGCTTAGGATTGTACACCCCTTCCCACTCTAACCTTTCCCTACCTGAGATCTCTAAAGTTACCGACTTAGTATTACAATTAAGCTCGGTATAATATTCATACAACCAAGTCATGCCTAAGACTATATCAAGACAGTCAGATACAACATAACCAAATCAACCCAAGTCTAAGAATCCATAAAGACACAAAACAACACCCGATACACATGGGTGACTATGAGAGACTCTCCAACTGGGGTGGGAATACATCACAAACTGTATCAAATCCCAAGGTAAACTGAATTGACACATATGAACAAGTAGAACCCGGATTCAAACAAACAGTAGCCGTCCGGTCACATATAAGAATAGTACAAGTGATCACTGCATCTGATGCCTTAACCTCAGTCTTGCCCGAAAAGGCATAAAACTGAGCCTTGTCATCTGAACGGGCAACCTCCTTGCCTGGCTGCACTGCTCCTCTACCTGCATTACCATTTCCCCGCCCTCCACAACCATGCTTATTTCCTCCTCATATGTCAGGTTCTCCATAATTGTAACACACTTAATAGCTTAACCAAGTAAGCATTGTTGCTATTGTAGTAGTCGTATTATGACTCTCTTTGATATACAATTAATCCAGGAAATCATAGAATAGCTTTTAAACTCAATTGACCTAACTTAATTTCATCATTCGCTAAACAACCAATACATGTTATGACAACAATACTAAATGCATTTTCCAAAGTAATGGTGTTAATTATCTAGTCGTCACTTACAAAAACTTCTTGAATGTTGTCACCTATAAACTTGAATCTGTAAATCTCACCTTAATCCCTTCACAAGCGACGATAGTAGCTAGTGAGCCTCATAAAACTCTTAATTTCAGTCACAAAACTAGGTCAGACCTAATTTCTGACTGCTTTAATCTTTTGGGGATCTACCATTACCCCTTCCCTTAAAACTACATGCCCCAAAAAGGCAAGCGAAGTCTACCAAAATTCACATTTAGAAAATTTTGCATATAACTTTTGTTTCCCAAGAACAGGCATATTAATACGAGGATGGTCAGCATGCTCTTCCTCACTTTTCAAATAAACCAAAATGTCATAAATAAATACTATAACAAACAAATCAAGAAATGGTTTGAACACACCATTCATCAAACTCATGAAAGTTCCAGGCGCATTTGTCAACCCAAACGACAGAACTAGAAACTCATAGTGCCCATAGCGGGTCCTAAATGCCGTTTTTGGTATATCCTCAGAACTAGTCTTTAACTAATCATAGCCAGACCTTAGATCAATCTTAGAGAAAATTGATGCACTATGCAACTGGTCAAAAGATCATCTATTTGAGGCAGCGAATACTTGTTCCGAATGGTGACCTTATTCAACTGTCGACAGTCTATACACATCCTCTCTTGCTAGTGATGGTGTTACCACTTTTGTTGCTCAAGTTCGGACCATAGAGTGAAGGAGGAAAGATACCAATTTGTATCACTCAAATACCCATTGGAATCAAGTCATAGCACGAAGGAGTAGAAAGAAGTGAGTTTTTCCTAAAGTCCTATAGCCTCTCGAAAAAAGTATGAATGTCTTCGTACCGTTCTGCAAGACTCTACTAGACTCATTTTTGTACAATAAGATGAACGAATCTAGGGCTCTGATACCAACTTTGTCACGACCTAGACCGTCGTGATTGGAACCCACACTAACCCTCAGGTAGGAGAACCGTTACTACAACCCAACTAACCAAATTAACGAAAACTAAAGAATTTAAAGATATGGAAGAAGGTTTAAATGTCTAAAGGAAAAATAGGGAGTTCCCATAAATTCCAAACATTTAAATAAACTTGCCAAACTAATGCTGAAGAGCAACCCCTAGAACCTGAAAGTCATTGTACCAAAACATCTAAAGTACAACATGTCTAAGAAAAGGAGGCGCAACCCTGAAACCAAAAAAACATCCTAAAGAAATAGTCTAGGTCCGTAAAGGGTGGACTTAAACAAGAGAGATCCATGGAAGCTTGAAAGAACTAGCTCACCCTTGAATCCGATCACGCTCAATAGTCACCTAACTGAGGTCTCTCCGTAGCCGCATGAAGATGCCCTGTACTCAACAAGGAAAGAGCAAGTGCAGTATCAGTACACAACCACATTGTACTGGTAGGATCATGTGGCTATTCCAGTAGCGAAACATATATAAGTAGTTACAACACAACAAACACGCATATACAGAACATATACATTATCGGTCATTATTCAAGAGCAACTTACAATTCCACATTCTCGATAATACTCATATATGACAAGTCAATGGTCCTCTCATGGAACCAATACCCAAACTGTTAGTGTACCAAAATGTGGTACCCGATCCCAATTAGTGTGTTGGACGTGAAACCCGATCCCATATATGCGCCAAAATGTGGCACCCGATCCAAGTTAGTGTGTCCGAATGTTACACTCGATCCAATATGTATGTCGGTACATGATATCCGATCCATTCAACAAGCCACAATCACAATCACAATGTATATTCTCATAATCATACAATTAAGTGTTGATTCACGGCATACAATCATTCGTTCATACTCATTTACATTAGGTGTGTTCTATAGGGCAACATTTTCATACATACATGCATTACAATGAATCAAATACTAACATACTTCACACAAACATGAAATCAAGCCATCAGATCACCTACCTCAAAAACAAGCTTTAATCCTTCTAAGAAACTTGATTCTTTCCTTTCTTGATTCTTTCCGCTTGTTCTAGGTCTACAAACAAATAATTTAATACGGGGATCAATAATTTAGATCTAATTTACCCAGATTATGACAAACCCAATAACCCAAGACCCAAATTATGATCCTAAGGTGCAGCTAGGGTTTTTTCAACCATACAAAATAGTTCAAAACCCTCCCCAACAAGAATTACCCATGAATTTACATTCTATGGATCAAAAAATCGATTAGGGAAGTAAAAACCTTAGCTTTTGCTTCAAGAGTGGTGAAAAATTGTCAAAAAGTCGCCATGGTTCATCTCCTAACTTTCAAGAACAAAAATTGCAGAATAAAGACATTTTGAGGTTTATTTATGATTTATGTCGCGACTGTCCCGCTATGGCGGCCCCCATCCCACCACAACGGCCACGCCCTGGCGGGAACAATCCCTCCTTGGCAGCTTACACGGAAACATTGAGCTAATTTAAGAATTTCAAACTCTCATTTCACAACACGCCTTCATCCCATGACACTCAAAAACTACCCTTTCACCCTATGATCAGTTTTGGGAGTTCTACTCGCCCGAATTTGATTCCGTAAAGTCGTATGGTTTCCTTAACGTCGTAGCTATCCACTCATGTAATCAAATTCATAGTTAGATCTCTCATTCATTACCATATTTCCCTAGACCTCATTGGCTCAAATTTCGTCCAAATATGGACTAGGCTAGGAATTTCCAAGTTACTACTCAAAAGTTTTTTGGCCCCAATTCTTTCCCATTGGCTTTTCCCTAACGACGGAATCAGGTCGTTACAAATTATGTGGTAAAAAATGGTTCAACTAGGTAGTTTTTCACACCTAACTAAATTTTATATAAAGTCTACAAGTTTTAAATAATTTCTCACCCATCTTCTTTTCACAACTTATAATTGTTATTCTGAGAAATAAACATGAGCGTGAAAGGAAAATTGATTGCTTCAGTGGAGGTGAAGTGTGGACGACATCTGGTGCATGATCTTTTACACATGAATACTCATGATATAGCTAATATAACTCCCAAAAATGTCAACTGTTTTGAGATTCATGAAGGTGAAAGCGTAAAAGTTGGTTCGATTATAAGCTGGAATTATAATGAGGGTAACACATATTTTTATGCTCTTTCTCTCTCTCTCAATAGGAATTAAATATATCGATTTTCTATATTTAGGTGTATTACTTCTGTTTGGCATTGTTGCTAAAAATTGCTTATTTCTAGAAGTGTGCTTTTTTAAAATAGCTATTCTGAAAAGTGCTTTTAAAAAAAATCAATTTGTGTTTGGCAAATTCATTTGAAAAATACTTTTGATAAGAAATTTGTGTTTAACTATATTTAAAAAAAAAGTACTTCGGAGAGTCAAATTACGAAAGAGGGCAAGTATCAATGTGCTTTTAAGAATATTTTGTAGAAAGAAACTATTTTAAATATCTAATGCATAACTTTAATTAAATTTAAATGTACATATTCAAATTATTAATCAATATTATACATAGGTAAATAAATAAATAAAATATTAATATAATGTTAACATGATGAGTTATATATAATTAAAATATCAAGCAAAATAAATTTAAAAACTATTCCATAAATAAAATCACAACATACGATAAATTTCCCACAAAAATAAATAAAGTTCTTTATACATCACAATTTTTTTAAAATTTTAATAAATCTTGCAAAATTATTGTTAAAAAATATTGAAAATTAAAATATTTTTGTTATTTGATACCTTTTCTTTTAATACAATCTTTAGCTATTATATTTTGTATGTTATAATCTCCTCAAGTTCAAAAAAATTCATATTAGAAAAAAAAAAATTAAACTAAGAAAAGGAATTTGTTTTATTTGTTACATTTTTAGGGGAGTTGAAATCTTTAAATTTTATTTTTAAATTTTTTAGAAAAGTATTGTAGAAAATTATTGAGAAGAAGAATATTTTTGTTATTTGTTACCTATTTTTTCTTGTCATAATCCTCTAAAGTTAAAATACATAGACATAAAATTAAAATAAAATAATACGTAAATTAAGAAAACAAAATTTTTTTTTGTAACATTTTTGGGGAGGGTTGAAATCTTTAATTGTTACTTTTTTCTTTTTTTAAATCCTGCAAAATATTATTATTACCTATTTCTAATAATACGTAAAATAATATATAAATTATAAATAATAATATGTAAACATAAATAAAATAAAAAGTTTACCATATAAAAATAAAAAATAAAATTCTTGAATGAAAGTTAACAAAACTTATGAAATATGTTAATTAGTTAATAAGATATATATTGGTAAATATGTAAATATGTAAAGGGATATTTTAGTCTTCAAAAAAATAATTTTTTGCTTCTGCTTTTTTTAAGAAGCAGAAACTTTTAGCTTCTTCTCAACAACAGAAAAACTGCTCATGCTTCTATTTAAAAACACTTTTGAGGGTTTCCCAAACACTTGATTTTTCAAAAAAAATAATATTTTTCTATAAAAAATAATAATTTTGGCGTCCCAACAGCAATGCCAAACATGCTCTTAGTATGAAAGGTATATTTCAAGAAAATGATCTTCTTGAAAGAGTAATTAGATGGTGTTTTATTATTATCAATATATTTTAAGTAAAGCCTTTTGCTTCAAGAAAAAAAAGCGTTTTCACTTATGGTTGAAAGTAATTTCTTAATTAAAATTATCTTTACTTTAAAATTGTTTTATTTTTTCCCACTAACAGTTAGACATTACTTACTAATATTTAGTTTCTCAACAAATTCATCTTATTAAAACATTCTATGATTTGTCTATATTATTACTAATTTTTAATAGTGTATGATTTCGGTAATATATCTTTCCAACAATCAAAATACTAAAATATATTTTGCAGAAAACAATATTTCTGTGGAATATTACTTCTATTATAGTAAACATGATAAAATTTAATTTATAGTTTTCCTTACTAATTAATGCATTCTCCACAATCTCAGTTCTTTTGAGAATTTAAAGATGATTCTATTTAGAGAACGTAGACAATCAAATATTTATGAGCATTAGATAGTTTCGGAGTAAGTGAAAATGAAAATCAAGAAAAAAATAATTAAACATGATAAAGATGTTAATTGGTAAACGTTTAAATCATTGATGTGGATTTGAACAGTTCAAATTAAGAATAATATTTTTTTGTTGATAGTTACAACTGGACAAAAGAAGTTTATGAGGCAAGTTATTGAAGCAACCGATCCTCCTGAAAAATTAATTCGTTGGAAAATTATTGAAGGAGATATGCTACAGATGTATAGTTCGTTTACCGTTGTAACATCTCATCAACCTCAATGGACTACATGGGCATTTGAGTACGAAAAGAAAACTGAAGACATTCCAGAGCCCCTCATTTTACTAGGTATGGTCCTAGACATGGCCAATGATATAGAGGGTCACCTTCTCAAGAATTATGTGGCCTTGGACGTTGTCCGAAAGGGAAAAACTTAAGTCTTGGATTTACTTGTTGATTGAATTGAACAAGTGATCTATTAAACTTAGTAATCTAGTAGAATTGTGTGTTTCCCTTTATTTTGTGTTGGGGAGTAATGGGAATGATGTGATGGGCTCATTTTGTGTTGCGAAGTAATTGTAATGATGTGGTGGGCTTATTGTTCCACTTGAATAACCTTAATGAGTAAAAAGAGGATTAATGAAAAGATTTCGTGATGAGCATAATTCATAGTGAATTATTTCCTTTTTGTGGTCCCTATTTGATTAATTCATGAAATACGTTGAATGGAATGATTGTGGACTTGAATTGCTTGAATTGTTTTCTCTTCCTGATGGTGTGAATTTGCTTATGTGCATTATTTGTTGTACACCTTGATGAGGCATATGATATAGAGCCGATGGGAAATGGTTCTAGCTAGTGATGTTATATAAAGCCGACAATGATTCCATCTAGTGATGTGATATCAAGTCGATGGAAAGTTGTTCTTACTAGTGATGTGATATAAAGACAATAGGAAATGCTTATGGCTAGTGATATAAAGTCGATGTGAAATGGTTTTGGCTAGTGATGTGACATAAAGTCGTTGGAAAATGTATTGGCTAGTGATATAAAGAGGATGGGAAATGGTTCCCGCTAGTGATGTGATATTAAGCGGATGAGAAATGGATCCGGCTACTGATGTTATATAAAGCCAACGGGAAATGGTTTCAGCTTGTGATATAAAACTGATGGAAAATTGTTCACGCTAGTGATATATGTGCCAAAGGGAAATAGTTCTGACATGAGTTGACTATCATGATTTGATACTTGTGATTGAACTACTTGTTACTTGTGACTTATCTAGTTGTTACTTGTGGTTGATCTACTTGTTACTTGCGATTGGCATACTTGATAACTTTGTTTTTGTTGAATTGTGACTATTGAACAGTGATTATTGAGCCTATGAGTTGTGTATTGTAGCGTTGGTAAGATGGACAGATTTCTAGCTAGTTTGTCTTGTTTATTAGGTTGCTTACTGAGTACCGTGTTGTTTGGTACTCAGTCCTTGGTTCTACACTTTTGTAGGTTCCGAGTCCGATACCGTGTGATTGCTCTTTCCCTTCTCCCATTCTGAGGTTTGATGAAGGACTTTAGAGGTAGTTGCTTGTCATTTCGACGAACCCTTTTTTACATTATATTATTCTTTGGTTTATTTGTGAATAAAAGACATTTAGACTTGTACTTATTTCCATTTACGCACTATATGTAAAAGTTTCTTGTACACTTGAAATCTGGGTTGTGGGGTTATAATAGCATGAATAAGTTTTTTGCCTTATCTTATTCTTGTTTTTTCCTCATTTCCTTTCATTCTGTTAGGTTGAGGCTTACTTGTCTCGGTGGAAATAGACAAGTGCCATCACGTCCATTTTTGGGTCATGACAAATCATATTAGTACCCCAAGTTCATAGGTCTCACGTAAGTACAAGTCAATTATAAGTAGAGCCTCAAGGATTGGTATATAGACGTCTATACTTATCTTTGACAGGCTATGAACACTGTTAGGAAACATCCCTTTATCCATTATTTCTTATCGTGCGTGGTTACCTTCGCTAGTGCTGAGTTCCTGCATGTTTTTTTTGTAGATGTCGAGGATCAGAGTTTCTGGTTCCAGTGGTAGAGGAGAGGTAGTCCCCGAGACTGTTGCTGGGACCGAAATATTGGTAGAGGTAGGGCCAAAGTTGGTGGCCGTGCTTGTAGAGTATCATCCGCTAGAGGTCTTGCTCGTGGAGAAGCACAAGCTAGAGGCAGAGCTAGAAGGGTTTCTCCTGAGCGACAAGTTGAGGGTTTTGAGGACTAGGTTCTTCACTGATGCTTCAGGTAAGGGTACATCACCCCACATCTGTAAAACCTCTCAATCTAGTAGACAAAACTAGTGGTAAGTGAGAGGGCTAGAGCCAAGGAAGAGGGCTAGGGTAGTCCACTCTTCCTTAGACATTGCCCCACTTTCAACGACCACCACCACAGCTCATGGTGAGGACCAGGTCTCATTGTAGGCTAGGCAGTAGCTACCTCAACACTGCCCAAAACAGGCCCCTCCACAAAATCCACTTCACGGCTCGTGGTGATGACTTATTTTTTGGGAACTGAAGGGTGGTGGCCTAGCTACTGGACTATGAACCACGGCTCATGGTAGGAACCACGGCTCATGGTAGGAACCACGGCTCGTGGTAACCACCACGGCTCGTGGTGCCCCTTGTGTAGGGAGGCAATGCATTGGTAAATTGGGTGTTAAATGGGTCATTCCAGTTTAAATTAGAATAAATCCATGTCATTTTGCCTAAGTATAGGACTCCTATATAAGTCATTTTAACATTAAAACTCACCCATTCAAGTCATTATTTTCAAAACTCATAAGAAATCCCTAAAGTTCTTCCTCTAAAAATATTTCACTCTCTAGAAACTTGAAGAAGAAGGAGATCCAAGCTAGGGTTCAAGAGCAGACTTTCATACATCAATTTCTTTAGGGTTTTATAGTCAGGTATTGTAGCTTTCATCCATGGATTCCATTCATCCATGGAGTTCCCTTAAATATCCAATTTCAAAAAGGGTAGAAATTCCTAATTGTTAGGGTTTTCTTCAATTACCGTGGGTTCCTTTCAAACTTGATTTAAATGATTGAATTATGTTATATAAGCATTAATTGATGAATTCCTATGGTTTTTATGATATTCCCCCATGAACCCATGTAATTCCTATATTGCTCAGTTGTGATGTTATTATGTGGGTCTTTGTTGATGAAAGAGGAATTTTATGAATTATTGCATGAAGTGATAAATCACATGAAATTATGATGGAATCCCTATCTAATGCTTGAATTCTAGATGTGGTGATTGAAAGTAGGCCTTGAGCCTTGAAAGGGAAAAGTATGGAATTTTGCATGTCTTTATGAAATTTATGTAAATGCTTTAAGGATGTTTTGGGAGTAAACTGTCAATGATTATATTCTTGTTGTTGTGTTGTAAAGGATATTCTCATAAACACACTAGTACGATTGTGAAAGGATATTCTCACATAGTAAGGATTCCTAGGTTGAAAGGCATTCTCACCTAATTGAATCAAAGGCTCAAAAGCCATTATGAATAGATCATGGATGGTGAAAGGTTTACTCACGCATGGTCTAAAGAACTATCCTAATGAACTAACTTGGATTGGCTGTTCAAGGACATCTACATGAGTTAATTCAATACTTAATAACTACTCTGTGGGATTTATGCTTAGCACCGAGTGGATATTGATATGAGATGGAAGCTCTCCCGTAGAAAGGTCGGGTTTCTAGAAGCAATCTCTTGAGATGGAGGCTCTCCTGTAGAAAGGTCGGGTTTGTAGTAACAATATCCTTATCCCATAAACTACGTGACCCCGTAGGATGTTTAGCTAGAGGATCCACTTAAGCTAAGAGTTCATAGTTCTACCTTAGGCAAGTAGAACACCCTTTCGGTGTAGGAGACACCGGGTGATCATGTTATAGCTCGCATGTCTCACTGTTGGTTAAAGCTGATTCCCACAATAACAATATTGATAAGGAACTAAGGCTACTTCAAGAAGTATCATGTAAGTGCTCAAAGCCTCTAAATATGATGATGGCCTGCATTGACTATGATTTATGACTTATGATTTCTAACCCTCTTATATCATGTTTTAACTTGGTAAATTGGATGCCTTGAAATGAATGTCCCTTTCAGCATGTTTTAAATATTTTTATGCATACTTATCATACTTAGTGAATTTTGTACTAATGTATACTCTTGCCTACATTTTCCTCAAATGTAGGGTCCGACAGTTATGGTCATCTTTTTCGTGGCTAAGTGTTAATCTAGAGATTTTCTTGGCTTTGGTGAGTCATCATGCTTCGAGGACAGAGTTTTATTGTTTTAGTTCCATTTAATGTATTTCCCCTTTTGGAAATGATGTATGAGCTAGGCCCAAATTCATTCGATTGTAATAGATGGCTATGATGAGACGAAGTGTCTAGGCTTCCACTTTTCTATAAAAATTGTTTTTGGACTTGAAATGTTATTTTACTCTAATTGTTCTATTTCTTATGTAATGAGAGTTAAGTGGCTTTAATGGAGTCCTTCAAGGTTCTATATGCCATGTTACATCTAGGGGGTACCCCTGGGTCGTGACAAACTTGATAATCAGAACACAAAGTTTAGAATGGTCCGAGAATGTCTCATAAGCCACGTCTAAAAGAGTCTTGTTCACGAGTGTGAAGCGAGCCACATTTATGAATGAAAGGCTACAAGATGTTTAGGAAACTCCACTTCTTCATTACTCTTAAGTTGTGCAATAGAGTTTACCTCTATAAAGTCTCTCTCCTAATCCTTATCCTATGTTCTTAAGGATAAGACTACTAGAAGGGCTTATTCTAGAAGGAATGAGAGAGATAATGTGGATCAAGGAGCGCCTCATCAAGCTCCAATAGATCATTTGGCTTAATACGTAACAAATACTGAGTTTAGGTCGGCTTTTCATGTGTTGAATCAAGCCATGACGGCCCAAGCCAATAGAGAGGTGGTTTTCCCCGTGAACCCAAATGTGGGTACGTCGGCATCAAGAGTGAGGGACTTTACGAGGTTGAACCCTCCGGAATTTGATGGCTCCAAAGTTGAGGAAGATTCTCAATAGTTTATCGATGAGGTCTATAAGGTACTTTCTATTATGGGAATGACTCCGGTAGAGAAGACGGAGTTGGCTGCTTATCAATTGAAAGGTGTTGGTCAAGTGTGGTACAACCAATGGAAAGAAGCAAGGCCGGTAGGGGCGGGTCCCATAGAGTGGGAAGTGTTCAAATCTGATTTTCTTGATAGGTTATTTTGCCTTGAGATTAGGGAAGCAAAGATGCTTTAGTTCATTAACCTTCGTCAAGGAAGTATGAGTGTGAAAAAGTATGCTCTAAAGTTCACTCAATTGTCTAAGTATGCTCCAACAATAGTTGCGGATTCTAGGGCTAGGATGAGTAAGTTTGTGTTGGGTGTATACGAAATGGTGGTTAAAGAGTGTCGTACCACCATGCTCATTGGTGACATGGACATCTCTCGTAATATGGTCCATGCGCAACAAATTGAAGAGGAGAAACTTAAGGAAAAGTCTAGGCAGGTAAAAAGGGCTAGGACCGGAGATGGAAATTTCTCTAATCCAAAGTCTGATGGACACGGTCGTTCTAAATTTAGACAAAGTTTTTCCGACCAAGGTTCCTCCAATGCTCCTCCAAGGTTCAACAAATATAGGGACTCTAACCCTAAACCTCAAGGAGGGAATGGCTGTGGATCTTCATTTCCTAGGTCTACTTGTACTAAATGTGGAACGAAGCATGAGGGTAACGGTCTAGCAGGCATGGATGGTTGTGTTTGTTGTGGAAAGAGTGGTCACAAATTGAGGAATTGCCCAATGCTTACGGCTAAAAGAAGAGAGGGCAAGCAAGCTCCTCCTAATGGTTCAGGTTCCAATGCTCCCAAGCAAAACCACTTCTATGAACTTTAGACTCATGGTGACCAAGTTATTTCTCCAGATGTAGTTACCGATATTTTAAAATTTTCCAACTTGTTATATATGCTTTACTTGATCCCGGTGCTACTTTGTCTTTTTTGATGCCATATGTGGCTATGAGGTTTGATGTTCCTCTGAATGTGTTGTTAGAACCTTTTTATGTGTCTATCCCTATTGGTGATTCTGTTATGGCTAAGAGGGTCTATAAAATGTGTCCCCTTTCCTTATCCCATAGAGTTACACTTGTTGACCTGGTAGAGATTTGTAACGACTCGGAAAATGATAGGTTGAACTAGAGCCTCATCGTTTGGGTTAGTCTGACTTTAGGTTGATATCTAAGATGTTTAAAACCTAAATGGATCAAGGTGGAAGCCTAGGGTGCAAGCAAGGGTGTAACGACTCGGAAAATGATAGAGTGAAACTAGAGCCTCATATGTGAGTTTGGAGTTGAGAACTTAATGAAATGATTATATTTGAAATGACCCAAAAAGTTCTTAAAAATGTGCTTCGGAAGTTACCGGAAACTTGTTTA
>JAJOOO010080725.1:0-22296 GCA_029582685.1 Solanum piurae
TAAAATCAATTCTAAACTTAATCAACCCCTCTTAAAATTGAGATATAAACTCCAAATGATATTTTCAATTATTTATAGGAAAAATCTATCCAAACTAATCACAAACGAAAGAGTTAGACTGAATAAAACTTGTATCAATAATTAATTAGACAAGTAATCTAATCGCAACAAATGAAGAAACATAATAAACTGCCAGATGAATTAAACTTGAATTAAAAATGTATTACACACATATTAAAGTTGAATTAAAAGTGAATGCAAACTAATCACAAATTCGTAAAATTCAAATAATGAATTCAAAATTTGAAGCTTTATAATAACCATCAATGGTGAACTTTTGTTATTGTAATTTTAGAGATTTGAAATTTCTTCTTGAAAACATAATTTTGTACAAATTTTCGTTCTTTTTGTTTCTTTTCTCATCGTATTTTTGGGTGAAAATTGCAAATTATGGGTAAAAACTTATTAGAGGAGTTCTTTAGGTGAAAATTTCAAAGAAGAAGAAGAAAAATAAAAAGAAGAAGAAGAGGAGGAAGATAAAGAATGACAGAAAAAGAGACGAAGAAGAAAAATAAAAAGAAGCAGAGCAGGAAGAGAGAAAAAAGGACAGAGAAAGAGGCAAAGCGAAGATAGACTGCACAATTTTTTTAATTCCAAAAAATTGTTATATTTAGTTAGAAAAATTATATTGTTATATTGCCATAAATGGTAAATATTCTTTTAATATAGCATATTTATGTGATTTACCCTTTAAATATTCATAGCCCACGGACTGGCCTCTGAGGCTTGCAGGTTGGGCCTACGAGGCTAGCGGGTCAAATGAGGTTGGACTAAAAAGTCTCGTTCCTAAATAGGCCAAAAAATTAGGCTCAACTCCACTTAATTTAAGAATTGGGTTGGGCCGACCTAGCGGGTCAAGCCCATTTTGACAGCTCTAACTTATCTATTGAATCTCCTAGAGGAACCTTCGGGAAAAAAAGTCAAACCAAATATAAATATGTATTTATCATCAATTCAAGTTAATCTAGTTTTCAATTTTACTAAAATCAAATCAAAACTTCCCTCAGGTCCATTTAGGAGTTCTTCAAATTATTTGAGATTCTCAAACCCATAAACATAATGGGCTTGAATAAATACATAAAAAATAAAGTAAATTTTTTAGGAATCACATCGTGTAAGGAACAAATTACATTCAATACCTACTCTTTTTCAATTTACAAAATTCTTTAAAATTGCTAACATCCGGATACATTTCATTCTTTCGGATACATCACATTTGATACATTATATAACTAATTTTTTTAGATTAAAAAGGAAATTAGATATAAAATAAAAAGTTAGTTCCCCAAATCATGCAAATCAAATTGATGTGAATATCTCCCAAATTATAACAACTTCAAACAATTTAAATTTTCTTCTCTAAAATCTCTCCCAAATCGTAACAGATTCAAAAAAAGTCGTCAATTATATATAGTTATGTATCATATACAAAAAAAAACTATGAATATGATATACACTAATTTGGTTATAAAACAGTGTTGCAAATATTGAACAACATGTGATACATTATGTTATATACACAATAAAGTTATGTGCCATATACTAGTTATGAATATGATACAAACTGATTTTGTTATAAAACGTTAGTGTTTATGTATAAACAATAATATTTGATAGTGTCTACAAATACATAGCCTTCTAGTTGAATGCGGCTAGGTGTATGTATCTGATAGTAAAAGATAACGAAATTTGTAAAAGTTGTGTATCCAATACATAACTATGAACATAATATAGGGTTATGTATCAAAACTAATATTTGAAAACGATATATTATATATGATAAAATTGTAATGTATCATAAAGGTGAAACGAACGAATTATACATTAATTTAAGAATCAAAATCAACTAGATACATTAAAATATTTGTTGAAAGCAACAAAAAAAACATCAACAATTTGATATGCTAAAAGAAAATAAATAATGGCAAAGAAATCCATCCACACTTGTCCTTTGGTTTATATCAACTATTGTAGATTTTTTCACTCTCAACAATGGTGTTACCCATGGATCTCGACCCAAAATTCTTATCGGAGCCACCAACAACTCTTGATAAAATTTTAATGTATCATAATGTTGAAACAACATTAATTTAAGAAACAAATACAACTAGATACATTAAAAAACTGAAACTATATGTATCAAAAAAAGATAAACAACAAAATATCGGGAAAAAAATCAACAATCTGATCTGCTAAAAATAAAAAAATGATAAAGAAATTCTTCTACACTTTCTCTTTTGCTCTGTATATATCAACTCTCGTAGTTTTTTTTTTCACTTTCAACAATGACGTCACCCATGGATCTCGACTCAAAGCCCTTAACGGAGACACCGACAACTCGACCTTTCCCCCCCTTTTTTGGGCGTTTTTTCCACAATCGATTTTGAAGTTGAAGATGCATCCTTCTTCGGCTAAATTTATAGATGAAAAACCTAAAAAAAAAATTTGAAAAAATCGATACCTTATGAAGTGGAAAGAAAAAAATGGATTAAGAAAATGATGAAGAACTACCTCTTCAATAACTTGCTAAATCGGAAAGAAAAAAATTAAAAAATAGAATGATGGAGATAATTGGTGATATCATGGAGTGATTTTAGGCTTGAAAAAAGAAAAAAAATTATAGGTTGCTAGTTTACAATGATGTGTCCAGAAAAGTGAGAGAATTGTGGAAAAGTGAAATTTTTATAATTTTTTGAAATGTTAAGAAATAACAGAAAAATAGAATAAAAAAGGATATGTAGTTACGTAATTTTTTCATTATAATATATACATTGCATATATATATGACATCAAGTCAAAAGGAGTAAACTAAATATAAATAATCTCTCTTAAGTCCATTTAGGAGTTCTTCAAATTATATGAGATTCTTTAAAATCCTTAAACATTAGTGGTTCGAAGAAATTTATCAAAAATAAAATACATCGCGTATATACAAGTATATGACATCAAATCTAAAGGAGCAAATCAAAACCATTTTCCAACATAATCAATATGCAAATAATGGATCTTTATTGATTATTGAACCATATATAAATATGAAAATGGAAATACATAAATCATGGTTCATTTTTGCATATGAATTACAACAAACATAATAAATCAGTTTTGGTGAATCTTGTGAATGTTTTTTCTTCCATAACTAGCTGGTGGAGCTTGACAGGTGCATATATGATATGTCAAGTCACATATCGGATGTTTATCTATGCATTTCATCTGTGAACAATCAGCATCCTTAAGGCATCCTAACGCATCGCTTCCTTGTCCTACCAACATTAATATCGTTCAACAAGTCAGTTACGTACACAAAAAAAATTCATAAGAAATAATCAACATCTGATATGCGATAACATATAAAGAAAGTCATATAACATAAATTTCATTTTCATAATATAAAAAGGACACATAAATTGTTATAAACTTGTCTAGAGTAAAAGTTGCTAGATTAAAAGAAATTGCTTACCCAACAAAATAAGCAAAAAAGAGACCAAGAAAATCTTAAGGAATGTTGCCTTCTCCATTTTCTCTTTCAAGTTTTGTGGTAGCACAAAGAGTAATTAACTATATGTAATTGTTATTATTGATTTTAATTGTCACTCTTAGCAATGTATTTATAGGCAAACAAAGACATTTGGTTGAAGGAAGGAATAGTAAAATATTAAATTCGAATCTGACAGGTTCAAATAATTTTATGTATCTTTCATAATTAGTGTAGCTAATTAAAGAAATTGTATTAAAATATAAATATTAAGGTAACACAATCTTTGTTTTAAAAAAAAAAGGTAACACAATCTTTTCTTACAGGATTACTTAGGAAAGTGAGTCACTTAATTTCCTTTTGATGTTTGACAAGTAATCTAAAACCAAGTCCGTTGCAAATAAACTCATTAAAGAAAGACTTAATATTATCAAATACTCCCTCCGTCTAATAATACTTGTCCACTATACTAAAAATATATGTCCAACAATATTGTCCTCTTTATGAAATCCAGGGACAAAGTATAGTCATTTCTTATTATATTTTTCAAGACATTGTATATTTGTATTTATTATATTCAAAGGATGATATACTAAAATTACCCTTCTATTTATAGTTTCTTAAGTGGTGTATCAAGTCAATAGTGGTACAACTATTGTTGGATAGATGGAGTATATAAGTATATTTTCATAATTACCAAATTATTAAAGTGAGACTCTATTTCACTCATCTCTAGGGATGATAATGGAGAGGTGCGGGGTAGTTTTTTTTTAATATTTTCTTTTTCTAGTTAAGTTTGATACTAAAAATAAAATTCTTCAAAATAAATTCATTCTTTCATTAAACTATATTAATTTAATAGGATAGTGACCTAAAAATTTATTTTCTAGAGGTCAATTGAAAAATATTTAAGAAATTGTATTATTTTTTATTGAACCATTTTCATTACTATCTTGAATATTTTATTAGCTTTAAAGAAATTATCTTAATAGATAATGCTCTGTTACTCTTATAACATGTAAAAAGTTAAAATTAAGTTTGAATCCACATAAAATCGCATATACCCGCAACCCACCCTGCCCCACATTAGTTTTATAAAAATCCACTTCAACCTGCCCCGCATTCCACCCGCCAGCACAACCTTAAACCCGCCCCTCCCCACATAACCTTAAATTCATCCCGCCCCACCCCATCGCCATTCCTACTCATCTCGCTCCAATATGGTAGACATCCTCGTTAATCTCCCCATTACTGTATATTATGAATTCAAGATACTTGAAACTGATACAATCATAGACTAATCTATTTTAGGTCAAATGGTGTCACGGGACACCACTTTGTGTGGAAAAAGTTATTAAACATGTACATATAATTCAAAGGCAAAAACAAAACTAAGAATAAATATGATAAAGTGACATTGCTTGACAGTTGACATAATGTTTAACGATCACAGCAGCCAGAGACGGCTCGACTCTGTTTCGAAGAAAAAAAAAACTCGACTTGACTTGATTTTCGATTTCAATTAAATTTTGACTCAACTCAGCTCGATCTAGTCTCGGATCAATTGGCTCGATTTAAGAAATAATATTCATTTAATAGGTTCAATTACTAAGTACATAAGATTTGATTTGGATGATTTTTGGTTATAGTCAATATCAAATCAGTTTAATCAATTTTTCAATCATTGAAATCTAAGTCGAACCAAATATATAAATACATATTCAATTATTCATCATCAATTCAAGTTAATCTATTTTTCAATTATAAAAATTAAAGTGAAACCAAATATAATACATATTGATTCATTGGTTTGATTGTTGTCAATGTGGTTCAGTTTCCAATTTTAAGAAATCTTATATTGTTCATCTTCTTCTTTTTTTCGTTCTACAATTAAAAAAGATTTTTTAAAAATTTTTATCAATGAAATTAATTAAAGATTGATTTGCAAAATTACATAAATTATGAGTTTTTTAGTAATTATTTGATGCCTTATATATATCAAAAAGTGTTTTAATATTACTTTTATTGAGCTTATTTTAAATTTGAAAAAATGAAAATCCATCTAATTGAGTGATAGTAATATATATATATATGTGACTTGTATTTTATGTATATAGTGTTCTATTTTTAGTATGATGTTATAATATTTTATATTAAAATGTAACACCGCTTATGAAATTTTTTATGTGCACCGCTAGATACAATGTAACAAAGAATTAAATATTTCGAATTAATATTCTTACACTATCCATATATAATTAAACTTGTAAGCAAACTAGTTGAGATTGACTATTGAAAAACCTATATTCATTATGTTTTATTCACTCTGTTTTGTTTTCAACACTTATAAGTAGTTTGTCTCTTAAGACTATTTAGGGGTTCGTCAAAATCTAAGATTCTTTAAAATCCTTAAACATAATTCCTTGAAGATAAAACACAACATGCAAATAACAAGAAATCCAAAGGAGCAAACCAAAGCATTTTCCAACATGATTAATATGAAAAAGGGGATCTTTATTTATTGAACCATATATATATGAAAAGGAAATACATAAATCATGGTTCAACTTTGCATATGAATAACAAACATTGCAAATCAGTTGTGGTCAGTCTTGTGAACCCTTTTTGATCCATACTTTGGTGGAATTGGACAGATGCATTGATGTGTTGCGGAGTCACATTTGGGATGTGTGTCTATGCATCTAACCCTAGCACAATCACCATCCTTAGCGCATCCTACCGCATGGCTTTCTTGTCCTACCAACATTCACATCGTTGAACAAGTCAGTGACATATACAAAAAAAATTCATAAAAGATAATCAACATTTGAAAAAAGTAGAGAAATTATGGATTTTACTGATCGATACATATAACTTAAATCTTAGACACATAAATTGATAAGAGAATTACTTACCAAACAACATAAGCAAAAAGGAGATCAAGAAAACCTTAAGGAATGTTGCCTTCTCCATTTTCTCTTCCAAGTTTTGTGGTAGCACTAGAGTAATTGTAATTATTGATTTTAATTGTGTCTTAGCAATGTATTTATAGGCAAACAAAGGCATTTAGTTGATGGGAAAATAATAACTTAGATAAAGAAATTTAATGTACTTTCCATAAATTAAGGAAATCAAATAATACAAGTATCTAAAATCATTATTATGGTCAAATAAATTTTTGCCATTCACATTCTCATAATCAATAGCTAATTCCTTTTTTTAAAATGGAGAAATGAATAAGGTAAGGCAATCTTTTTCTGCGGTAATTATATTGGTAGTGAGTTAATTTGTCTTTGTTGTTTGAGAAGTAATCTAAATTCAATATTGTTGATTAAATATGCAATAAAAAACGATCCCATTGAATTAAAGTAGGTTCATGAATTTTAAAAATGGTGAGAATTCTTTATATCTCTATAACAAAAATATTTTTTAGCGGTAATAAATATGTACATTAGTAAAGAGTGCTGAAACCATTATCGCATTAATGAATCTAATGTCGCTAGAGACGTCAATATGAGCTAAGCATGTTGGGTTGGTCTGACCTACCCGTGATTTGATAGGGTTGATGTCACGCCCCGAGCCTACACCTTGGACGTGGCCGGCACTCGAGAACCATTACTGGCCCCAAGAGAACCATTGGCCTGGCTTACTTACTCAGCGGAAGGCTTTACTCAAGATAAATACTTTTAAAACAAGTAAACTGAACTGCTCAAAATATAACTTAGAATGTATTATAATAACATTCACTGCCAAAGTGGAAACTCAAGTCTCAACTTAACTGAAAAGGAAAAGTAAAGACGCAGGAACTAACATCACTAACTCTGTGTATGAAGCCTCTAAACAACTAAGATGGACATCGGGACAAGACCCACAATATCCTAATGAACAAAAATACTTAAAGCAATAAAAGGATCCTCCGGAAAGCTAGGAGGCTCACTAACTGACTCTGAGTGCTCAATTGGATCAACGAGGCGCTGGATTCTGATCCTGATTACCTGCATCTACATTATAATAAGATGCAGGCCAAGTGGCATCAGTACATTGAATGTACGAGTATGCGAGTTGGAATGCTAAACATAACTTAAGCTTGAAAAGAATCTGCTGAAAGAAACACTTACCTTGACTTTACACAACTCCTGAATAACTTAACTCAATATAAAACAATAAAAACATGCAATATATAGAAAGCTTTTAAAACAGTAGAAAACAACTTAGTTCGTTAAAGAAAATGCAATAACAAACTCAACTTTACTCATATAATAAAGTAATATAGTTTCTGTGGGAGTTTCTCTAACCGACAACCACCACTATGAGCCTAAGTGGTGATACATCGTCTTACCCACGCTGCCAGAATTGTCCTATACTTTGCCGTCATATAGAACGCTTAACTAAGTGGATCCACTAGTGTATGCTAAAAGCATCTTAAGGAGTCATCTAAAAAGTATGATCCTTTACTACCCATGATGGTTACATGGTTTATGGAGACGTGAGTTATCTGAACTCAAGCTCGTCTCCATATCGGTGCTCAATACTACTCCCAAAATATACGTTAGCTCATATGTTTGTAAAAACAAAACTCTTTCTTTGGTTTGAGATAATTACTCAAAAACTTAGCTTAAAAGCTCTCCTTGAAATCTCAATTTCACCTTCTTGCTCAAATGTGAAAACATTTTAACTCTTGGATCTTCTTAGTTCCCGTATAATCTTTGAAGAATGAACTTTACTTTTACTCTTTACTGAAAACTAGCTCAAAGGCTCTTTTGAAAATCTCAATTTCCTTTCTTGTTTAAAGGTGAAAACATTTACTCTTTGGGAATACATAGTCCCGATATACTCTTTTGAAGAAATGAACTTCAAACTTTACTCTTTACTCAACTCAAAACTCAAGTCTTAAAACAAAGTTCAAACATTTGTAAAAGACTATTGAAAAACTTTATAAACTTCTCTTAACTTGACTCTTGACTTCTATTGACTTGACTCTTAACTTCTCTTGACTTGACTCTTAACTTCTAAACTTGACTCTTAACTTTCCTCGAATTGAATTATGGATTAAAGGATCATGATTTGTGATAGGAAAGATCTCATAATGTTTAGGAGTGTTTTTAGATAGCTAAACATGAGAAAAGATAAAAAAAAATCACTGTCTAAGGATGGGTCCGCGACGCGGAGACGCATTTAAATATTTGGTCGCGAAATTAAATTTGAAGCAGAGAGGTCCGTGATCACTCCGCGACGCAAGGATGAATTTTTTGAAACTGAGGGGCGGTCCGTGACGCGGCATGGGGCACCAGATTTGCCCGACCTTTTCCTTCTTTCGTTCTCCAGTCCCAATTCACCCAAACTCAACTATTCTTCTCAATTGTTCTTTAGATTCAAATACCCAGCATGTATACACAAGAATCTAACTCAAACAACTCAAGGAAACAACATTTTAACCTCTTGGAACTCCTCAATCTCAACCTAACTCAAGAACAAAGGTCAATTTCAAATATTAAAAAAAAGATAGAATATTAAAAATAATAAGAGTCCAAACTCAAAATTTATTATAAGTTATAAATATTAAAATTTAAATACAAATTATGTTTATAAAATATGTACTACATTAAATAAAAATTCCCTAAAATTTCTAGGAAATCACTACGTAGGACGTAACCTATGAAATATTGTCATATTTTTTGTGTTCTATTATAATCATCCGCAAACAATTAAGTTAATATTTTTTTATTTTTAGCTATTTATACTTTTACTTGAAATCAAACTTAATAAATATTACAAAAATAATTTTATTTGTGGATTTGATTAACAAGTAGTAACACTAACACCATATAATATTCTCTTGTCGATATTTATGATAATATTTTTAAATTATAATTTGATATAAAATTACAAAAAGTATACTTTTAAAAAAAATGGGCTGACCTGACACAATCCGTAGTCCACATACTTGTGGATTGGGCTGATCGTTTTCTTGCCCATAGTAAAATGGACCAGTCAAACCTGACCCGTCAAATTTCAAAGCCTGTATGGATTAGCCCATATTGACAGCTCTAAATGTCGATAAAGGCTTTAGAGACATTTACAAAGATAACTACTAATTACCTCTAAAAGTATATATTTAGCGGCAATTAAACTATTGCGACTAATTATTTATTGCTAAAAATCATTTTGGTATAGTATCTCCATATCTCCCTTAATTAAGAAATCCGTGATTTAAATTGATGTCCTCTTATTGATTTTAATATTGACTTCCACCGTTTTATTTAAAGTTAACCTATTTTTATTGAACATATTGTTTACAAAAAAATGTCGACTTTGAATATATGATACTAAACATGACATAATATTTAGAAAAAATGTCGACTTTGAATATATGAAAAAGTTAATACATTTCTGAAGTGGAATAGTTTAACTTAAGCTTGCAATTTTGTCCTTGATGAAAAAAAAAAATTATAGCTAGAAAATATTATATGAAGCTTTATCTCAATCATAAGAGGAATAACTCATAATTTAAAAGAAAAAAATTCCTATAAACTATTTTGGAAGTTACATATTAAAACTATTGAATATTTCGATATCCGTGTATATATGATTTCATTTTACATTAAAAATTGCCCAACTGAGCATGTGAAAATGTAACATTTCGCAACTAGAAAGAATAAGAAGGAAGTTTAAAATCTGGAAATAGTTACTTTTGGAAAAAAGAAGGAAATCTGGAAATTTTTAAGTTAAAGTGAGTTTTTGGTCAACTTTAAACGATCATAACTCCTAGATCAGGATGGGTTAGGTGTAGTTCCAGATATGGTTGGAAGGCTCTTGGAATGATCTTTCCAACGCGGCCAAGTTTGCACGATTCCGAGTTTGTATGAGTGAGTTATGCCCTTTGGAAGTTGGCCTGTTGGATTAAGGAAATGTCCAATCCGGAATTTTTAAAGGGTATTTTAGTCTTTTCATTGCCCTATTATTTTAATCCATCTTTAGGAGTTTAATATGGGTCAAATCAGATTTTAGTCAGTTTTAGAATTTGGGATTTCACGCTAGGGCTAAGGAGAAAGGAGAAGAGAAAAGAAGAAGAAGAAAAGGGAAAAATTCATCAGGATCGATCAAGAAAGTTGGTGTTTCGCCAAGGATTTACTTCTCCCACGTGCCAAGCATATTAATTTCAGTTTGGATTCGTCCTAAAAGAGTTTGAATATTGATGATCTTGATATCTATTCTTGAATTCATATATTGTTCTTGAATTTGACTGAGTTGGGAAGTTTCTGAGTTCATTACGTCACATCATAGAGTTGTTTCGAGTTAGGTTCTTAGGTACATTTGCTGGGTATCTGTATCTAAAGGTAATTTGAGAAAAAGAACCGAGTTTGGGTGAGTTGGGGTTGGAAAACGAAGAGCGACGAAATTTGACACAAAAGATGTTTTCAAAACCAAAATTTAATTATGTCTCCGCGTCGCAGACCCACCTTCAAATATTGATTTTCGGTCTTTTCTCATGTTTAGCTAGCTACAATCATTCCTAAACATCATGAGATCTTTCCAATCACAAATCTTAATCCTTGAATCCATAATTCAATTCAAGGATCAGTTATGAGTCAAGTCAAGAGAAGCCGACGAGAGGGAGTTGCTTGGATGGTAAGCACCCCTCACATCCAACCCGAATGTTGCGAGTTCGAGTCACCAAGGGAGCAAAAGGGGTGGGAGCTCCTAGGGAGGGATAAAAAAAAAAGTCAAGAGAAGTCAAGAGTCAAGTAAGAGAAGTTCATTTCAAGTTTTCATAAGTCTTTTACAAACGTTTTAACTTTGTTTTAAGACTTAAGTTTTGAAGTTGAGTGAAGAGTAAGAACAAAATTCATTTTTTCTTTAAAATGATATATGGGAACTAAGTATTCCCAAGAGTAAATATTTTCACATTTAAGATGAGAGGAAACTGAGATTTTCAAATGTATTTTGAACAACAAAAGGGAACATTGATTCCAAGAGAGCTTTTAAGCTAAGTTTGAATAATTATCTCAAACCGAAGAAGAAGTTGTTTTAAAAATATATGAGCTAAGTATATTTTGGGGAGTAGTATTGAGCACCGATATGGGGACACGAGTTCATATTAACTCAAGCCCTCATAAACCATGTAGTCATCATGGGCAGAAAAAGGGTCATACTTTTTAGATGATTCCTTATTGCTTTTCAGCATAGACTAGTGGATCCACTTAGTAGTTCAGGTTCTAATATACCGATGGCAAGGTATAGGACGGTCCTTGGCAACGTGAGGTAAAACGTTGTACCATCACTTAGGCTCATAGTGATGGTTGTCGGTTAGAGAATCTCCCACATAAGTTATATTACTTTTTATATGAGTAAAGTTAAGTTTGTTATTGTTTTATCTTTAAACGAGCTAAGATTGTTTTCAGTTGTTTTATAAGCTTTATATATATATATATCGCATGTGTTTTATTGCTTTATATTGAGTTGAGTTATTCATGAGTTGAGAAGAGCCAAGGTAAGTGTTTCTTTCATAATCTTTTTCAAGCCTATGTATGCTAGCATTCCAACTCGCATACTCGTGCATTCAATGTATTGATGCCAGTTGGCCTGCATCGTATTATGATGCAGACGCAGATAACCAGGATCAGCATCCAGCGCCTCATTGATCCAGCTTGAGCATTCAGAGTCTGTTGGTGAGCCTCCTTGCATTTTTATTCGCTTTCTAGTTTAGTTCATTAGGATGTTGTGGGGTTTGTCCCAACATCCATCTCAGTTGTTTTAGAGGCTTCATATACAATTAGTAGTTCAGTAGTCTTTACATTATCATTCTTATGCTAAAGACTTGGGTTGCCATTTTTGTCCAAGTTGAATGTTTGATTCTTTTAACATTCTAAGTTATATTATTTAGTTGTTTGAGTAAGTTCATTTGGTCATTGTAAAAATGCTCGAGTCTTCAGCTGAGTTAAGTATGCCAGGCCAAGGGTTCGCTTGGGGCCCGCAATGGTTCTCGAGTGTCAGTCCCGCCTAGGGTGTAGACTCGGGGAGTGACAAAATATTTGGGATAACTTTCTTATAAGTGCATGAAAGATGAAAAAAAAGTCTTGAAAATGAATTCACTAGACACATCAGTTCAATAGTTTAGATATGATACTCGCAAAATTATACTCCCTTCGTTTCAAAATTGTGACTTTTCAAATTTCGAGATTTAAATAAGTTTATTTTTATTGAATTCTTTCATATATCTTTTAAATTGACTATTTGTTTCAAAAAAATTAAAATTTTCATACCCAAATTCACGATCAAAATTAGATTGATTGACTCTCGAAAAGTGAAAAGTGTAACATAAATTGGGATAAAGAGAGTAATAGTTTCTGCAGGGAAACCCATTCACCACTCAAAAAAAAAATGTGTACTGTCACTTGAAACTTTTTAAAGAGCTTTCGAAACGTGAGGTTCATATAGCATGTCATATTCCTTGATACGGGGGTATTTTAATGAATTTATAATAGCTTAGGAATGTTCTCTAAATATCCAATAATTTAAATATAAAACTAGTAAAATGGTGATAGATTAAAAAAAATCTAACTTTTTCACTAATGAAATCCACCTCATTAATAATTGGAACTTGATGATTTTTCCTAATTAAGCAATGCAACTTTGTTCACTTCCAAATCCTCAATCAACTTGTAGCAGTAATAAGAGCTACTAATTAGTTGTTGTACTATTTTCTTCTCATTTTTTTTCTTCTTTCTTGTCAATTAAATTAACTAAGATCTCATTTGCACAATTACATAAATGATGGGTTTTTTAATAATCACTTGGTGCCTTATATATATATGAAATGTATAATATTATTTTTAATAAGGTTATTTTGAATTTCAAATAATGAAAATCCATCCAACTGAGTCATAGTAATATAAGTGACTTTGTAATTTATTTATATTTTTAATATAACGATGTAGTATTTTATATTTTTATATTAAAATTTGACACCTATTTTTAAACTATCTATACTAAACTAAACGTCAGCAAACTAATTGATATTGACTATTAAGTCCATTCAGATCTTATAATTGACTATTAAGACCAATTAATTAGGGGTTCTTCAAAATCCTTAAACATAATTGACTCGAAGAAATTAATTGAGGATACATACATCGCACATATAATATTAAGTCAAAAGGATCAAACCAAACCATTTTCCAACATGATCAATATTTAAAAAACAAGGAGATCTTTATTTATTGAACCATATATATATGAAAAGGAAATATATAAATCATAGTTCAATTTTGCATATAAAACAAACATAATAAATCAGTTTTGGAGAGTTTTGTTAACCCCTTTTGTTCCATAATTAGTTGGTAGAACTGAATAGATAGATGCATTTATGTGTTTTCAAGTCAGATATTGGGTGTGCGTCTATGCATCTTTGCCCCTTAACACAATCAACATTCTTAGTGCATCCTACTGCATGACTTCCTTGTCCTACCAACATTCACATCGTTGAACTAGTCAGTGACGTATTGTGAGACTCCCAAAATTTCTAAGTTAAGACCTGAATCATTCTATAACACCTCACAACTCTACTCTTAAAAAAAATTTGAATCATTCGTGTAACAACTCGGACTTTAAAAAGAGATAAAGAGGCGAATCCAAAATGGACCCTTCACAGCACCCTAGACGGTCCATTTAGGGGTCCATGACCCGTCTTGGGCATTGTGAACGATCATCCAAGGTTTCCTAGACAGGAGTCACCTAGACGGGACCCTATGTCACACCCCGAGCCTACACCCTGGACATGGCCGGCACTCGAGAACCATTATTGGCCCCAAGTGAACTCTTGGTCTGGCTTACTTACTTAGCGGAAGACTCTAAGCAATATTACAATGATCAAATGCAGTTTACTCAACTGTTTAATAAAATACCTAAGAATGTTTAAAGGTCAAACATTCAACTTGGCCAAAATGGCAACTCAAGTCTTAACATATTAAATAATAATGTAAAGACAACTGACTACTAATTGTCGATGAAGCCTCAAAAACAAAGAGGAATGTCGGGACAGGACCCCCAATCATCGTAAGAACTGAAAGCTAAACAATTATGAAAGAGACCCTCCAAAAAGCAAGGAGGCTCACCAACTGACTCTTAGTGCTCAACCTGATCAACGAGGCACTGGAGGCTGATCCTGGTTACATGCGTCTGTATCATAAGACGATGCAGGCCAACTGGCATCAGTACATTAAATGTACATGTATGCGAGTTGGAATGCTAAACATAACATAGGCTTGAAAAGAATCTGAAAGAAACACTTACCTTGGCTTTACACAACTCCTGAATAACTTAACTCAATATAAAGCAATAAAACACAGGCAATATATAGAAAGCCTTTAAAACAGTAGAAAACAACTTAGTTCGTTAAAGAAAATGCAATAACAAACTCAACTTTACTCATATCAGAAAGTAATATAGTTTTTGTGGGAGATTCTCTAACTGAACAACCACTACTATGAGCCTAAGTGGTGATACAACGTCTTACCCATGCTGCCAGAACTGTCCTATACTTTGCCGTCATATAGAACGCTTAACTAAGTGGATCCACTAGTCTATGCTAAAAAGCATCTTAAGGAGACATCTCAAAAGTATGATCATTTACTACCCATGATGGCTACAAGGTTTATGGAGACGTGAGTTATTTGAACTCAAGTTCGTCCCCATATCGGTGCTCAATACTACTCCCAAAATATACTTTAGCTCATATGTTTGTAAAAACAAAACTCTTTCTTTGGTTTGAGATAATTACTCAAAAATTTAGCTTAAAAGCTCTCTTGGAAATCTCAGTTACCTATCTTGCTCAAATGTGAAAACATTTTAACTCTTGGGAATACTTAGTTCCCGTATAATCTTTGAAGAATGAACTTTACTGAAAACTAGCTCAAAGGCTCTAATGAAAATTTCAGTTTCCTTTCTTGTTTAAATGTGAAAACATTTACTCTTTGGGAATACATAGTCCCGGTATACTTTTTTGAAGAAATGCACTTCAAACTTTACTGTTTACTCAACTCAAAACTCAAGTCTTATAATAAAGTTAAAACATTTATAAAAGACTTTTTGGAAATCTTTATGAACTTCTCTTAACTTGACTCTTGACTTGACTCTTAACTTCTCTTGACTTGACTTTTAACTTTCCTTGAATTGAATTATGGATTCAAGGATTGTGATTTGTGATAGGAAAGATCTCCGGATGTTTAGGAATGTTTTTAGATAGCTAAACATGAGAAATGATCAAGGAATCACTGCCTAGAAACTAGTCCGCGAAGCGGAAGCACATTTAAATATTTGGTTGCAAAATAACTTTTGAAGCAGAGAGGTCCGTGACCGCTCCGCGACGCGAGGATGCATTTTTCGAAACTGAGGGGCAGGTCCGCGATGAGGCCTAGGGCACCAGATTTACCCGATTTTTTCCTTCTTTCGTTTTCCAGTCCCAATTCACCCAAACTCGAATATTCTTCTCAATATTTCTTTAGATGATACCCAATATGTATACACAAGAACCTAACTCAAACAACTCAAGAAAACAACATTTTAACCTCAAGGAACTCCTCAATCTCAACCTAACCTAAGAACAAAGGCCAATTTCAAGAACACCATTCAAGATTCATCAACTTTCAACTTTCTAGAACAAACTTCGCTGAAATAAACATGATTGGCGCATGGGTGAATAAACCCAACGCTATGAAAGACTCACATACCTCGTAGGGATCACCCCTTGATGAAATCCACGAGCCTAGCTTCAAAAATTTGACGATTTCCTTGCTCCTTCTCCTCTTTTCTCTTCTCTCAAATCCCTAACTTGTTTCTCCAAAAGCGTAAACTGAATCCAATCAGTTTAGACCGCAACTTAATTATCAAAATCAAAATTAATTAATTGGGTGGTGAAAAGACCATAATGCCCTTCTAAAATCTGGATTGGACTTGCCTTATTTGAATAGCCCAACTTCCAATGGGCATAACTCGCTCATACAAACTCAGAATAGCGCAAACTCAGCGGCGTTGGAAAGATTATTCCAAGATCTTTCCTACAATATCTGGAAACATACTAACTCATCTTGATCTAGGAGTTATGGTCGTTTGAAGTTGACCAAAAATTCAAACTTAACTTAACCAATTTTCCAGATTTTTATATTCTTTCCAAAAATGACTATTTTCACTTTTTAACTTCTTTCTAGTTACGGGGTGTTACACCCTAGACAGACGGTGGTGACTTGTACGGTCTGTTTAGAGGTCCATACAA
The DNA here is from genome assembly GCA_029582685.1 of Solanum piurae. Taxonomy (NCBI): domain Eukaryota; kingdom Viridiplantae; phylum Streptophyta; class Magnoliopsida; order Solanales; family Solanaceae; genus Solanum; species Solanum piurae. The sequence continues at coordinate 16,806 of JAJOOO010080725.1, forward strand.
GTCACACATCAGTTTTTAAGTTTTGTCTCAACTTCAAATGATCATATCTCGCCACACATAATGAATTAGGTGGTCATGACCTATCAAATTAAAGCTCTTTGAGTCCTCTTTTCAACATCACCAAGTTTGCCTCATTTCGAGCCCGGAGTAAAACGTTATGTCCGTTTTAGTGAAGCACTGTCGGGAAGGTGAAGCTTCACGATCGGCTAGACGGCCCATGAAGAGTTTCACGGTCTGTAAAGCCTTAAACGGTCTGTGAAACCGCCCGTTTTAGGCACCTTTTCAGTTTTAAAAGTTGGAGTCATTTTGGTCTTTCCCCTATGTCGTTTTAGACCCTATTCTAAGTCATTTTTGAGTGTTTTAACTGAGAATATCATTCAACTAACTAGTTTTCATCAATCAAAACATTCAAGTATTTAGAAATTCTCTCAAGACTCACGTCCTAGGGTTCCTCTTCTCCATCAAAAACCTTAAAACTTTCATGCCAAAAAACCAAGATACAAAGAGAAGCCTCCCACACAAGGTTTTTCCAAGTTCTTCCACTCTAAGAACTTCATAAAAAAAATTCTTTTATCAAGAGCAAGCACCAAGATTCCAACACTTCTAAATAATTTCTACTTATCACTCTCTTTTGATTTTAACACTTATAAATAATTTGTCTCTTAAGACCATTTAGGGGTTCGTTAAAATCTAAGATTCTTTAAAATCCTTAAACATAATTCTTTGAAGATAAAATACATGGCGCAAATAACAAGAAGTCAAAAGGAGCAAACCAAACCATTTTCAAACATAATCAATATGAAAAAGGGTTCTTTATTTATTGAACCATATATATATGAAAAGGAAATACATAAATCATGATTCAATTTTGCATATGAATAACAAACATTGTAAATCAGTTTTGGTGAGTCTTGTGAACCCTTTTTGTTCCATAATTTGGTGGAACTGGACAGTAGCACTTATGTTTTTTCAAGTCACATTTGGGGGTTGCATCTATGCATTTAATAATCTTTTCACAATCAGCATCCTTAGTGCATCCTTGTTTCGCATGACTTCCTTGTCCTACCAACATTTATATTGTTGAACAAATTAGTGACGGATACAATTTTTTTTTATAAAAGATAATCAATTAATATATAAAAAGGTAAGCAAATTATTAGTTTTACTAGTCGATACATATAGCTTAAATCTTAGACACATAAATTGATAAGAAAATTTCTTACCAAAGAACATAAGCAAAAATGAGATCAAGAAAACCTTAAGGAATGTTGCCTTCTCCATTTTCTTTTCCAAGTTTTGTTGTAACACAAGAGTAATTAACTATATATGTGATTGTTATTATTGATTTTAATTATTAATCTTAGCAATGTATTTATAGGGAAACAAAGACATTTGGTTGATAGAGAAATAATAACTTAGAAAAAGAAATTTAATGTACTTTCCCTAAATTAAAGAAGTCAAATCAAATACTAAGGTTACACAATACACGTACTCTAAAATCATTAATATGGTCAAATAATGATTTATTTATTTTTTAAATGGAGAAATTGAATTATTTTGAAAAGTGAGTTAATTTGCCTTTGTTGTTTGAGAAGTAAGTCGTCAGTGTGGGCTAGGCTCGTTAGGCTGGCCTGGCCTAACCCGTGATTTAATAGGATTGGGTTAAGATTTTCGGAGCCCATTTAAGGAAAGGGCTTTTTAGCCCGGCCTGAATAAGCCTGATGATTTGTGGGGATTGATAAATATAAGTAGGGACGGCCCGTGGGCCAAATAAAAAATAAAATAGAGTACTAAAAAAAACAAGCAAACTCAAAATGTAACACCTCAGATTTCGAAAGAGCTAAAGAGAGGTTCGTACAATTCACCCATCAGTTTTAAGTTTGGGTCAACTTCAAATGACTATATTTTTTAGCACATAAAGAGTTAGGTGGCTCATGACCTATCAAATTAAAGGTCTTTGAGTTCTCTTTCCAACGTCACCAAGTTTGCTTCATTTCGAGCTTGGATTAAAAAGTTATGCTTGTTCGAGTGATGTCTCTCTTCTAAAGGCACCTCAATCATTTTTAGAAGGATAGTTTGGTCTTTTATTTTGTCCTTCTAAGCCTAGCCACGTTTTTGTTCACCCAAATAAGGGTCTAATCAAATTCTAAACCACATTTTCACGTTCCTAAACACTTAGAGAAATTAGAGCGAGATTCTATGAGGAGAAAAACTAGGTTCTCAAACATTTTTCAAGATTTGTCGATTTCACCAAGAACATTGTTGTTTCTAGGTATGTAAGGCTTCTCACTGTTGGACTTGTTCTTCCTCAAGCCATACATCTAGTTATCCATGAATTGTTATGTCTAAAGGCGTCTTGAGTAGTTCTTGATAATTTTTGAATTCCTTAACAATGGAGGTTGTTAATTCTTATGTGTTGTGAATCTTTAATAAAAGTTGTGTTTCCCAAAGGGATTTTGTTGAGTTCTTCATATATTCGAGTTGGGTTTGAGAATCGATAAGAATTTAAGAGAATTTCCCCTATTCTAAACAAGTTAGGACCCTTGAGTATGTTTGAGGTCGGGCGCCCTACACTAGCAGTGCGCCCCAAACTTTGGTCAGTAGGTTGGGGCATGGCGCCCCACGCAAGTAGTGCGCCAGGGTCTCTGGGTCTTTTTGTTTTCGTGCTTCATTCAGGACGTGTTCCTTTGAATCATGACTATGTTCTCTTCTTTGTATTAGCTCCTACGGCTCCATTCATCCTTGGGAGATCCTACATATCTTAATCACATGTATTAATTTACATTCCAAACTAAAGTGAATTTAAGAAGAAAGTTTAAGAGATCTTTTGAGTCATTTTGAGGATTCTTTTGTAATCAACAATGGTTTTGAACTAAGTCTTGAGAAAGTAAATATGAGTAATGAGGAGAGTTGTATTCATGATTGAAAAAGAGTATAAGAGAACTAAGTATTCCCAAATATAACACTTTTACATTTAAAGAGAGAAACGTTGATTTCTAAATGAGTTTATGAGTTCAGAGATATTTTAGAGTATTATCTCTTTTAAGAGGATCAATTGAGTAATTACCTCAAATTGAGAAAGAGTTATATTTTATACATTTGAGCATGAGTTTATATATTATTGAGAGTAGTATTGACCACCGATATGGGATGAGTTTGGACAACTCACATTCCTCATAAACCATGTAGCTAATATAGGTAAAGGGTCATACTTTTTATATGATTCCTTTATTGCTTTGAAGCATAGCTTAGTGGATCCACTTAGTTGAGGTGTTCTATACCCCAATAAGGTATAGTATAGTTTTGGCAGCGTGGACGAGACTTTGTATCATCACATAGCTCATAGTGATGGTTGTCGGTTAGAGAATCTCTCAAATAAGAGTAAAGAATAACTTATTGTATTCTTATACGCCATTGTTTTTAGTTCCCTTTTGCATGCTCGTACATTCAATGTGCTGATGTCATCGACCTGCATCTTATTTATAATGCAGATATAGGTGTTCAGGACATCAACAGGCGCTTTGTTGATACCATTTGCACTCCAGCTAGCTTTGGTGAGCCTTCTTGCTTTCCGGAGGGCTTCACACTTATTTCTTGCTTTTGTTAAGTTGTCGAGGGTTCTGTCTCGACATCTATCTTAGTATTCAGAGGCTTAATAGTTAGTTAGAGTTGAAGAGTCTCTCATTACTTTCCCTTTTGTTGAAATATTTTGAGACTGTTTTATCGAGTATTATATTTCTGAAATTAAGTATTTTCAGACAATTGAATTGAAAAATTGTTGAGCTTAAACGTTTCTAATACTATTTATATGCTTGTTTTGCTTGAGTAAGTCTTTCGCTAAGTAGTCAGACATGCCAAGGGTTCGCTTGGGACCAACGATGGTTCTCAAGTGTCAGTCACGTCCGGGGTGTAGGCTTGGGGTGTGACACAAAATTTATTTTATGTTTTAAATATTAAAATTTAAATACAAATTATGTTTATAAAATATGTAATTATGTAATTAATAAAATAAAAATTCCCTAAAATTTCTAGGGAACCACCACGTAGGACGTAGCTAATTTACCGGCAGCCATCTTCTCTTAGTAGTTTACCTTTTCTTATAAACTACATATGAAAATGAAGATGTTAACACAACCTTGCCATAAGTTGATTCAAATGTGTTTGATGAAGATGATGTTTTGGTGTTAGATACACCATAAGTTTAATGAATATTTTTTAAGGGGTTCATTTATCACCTTTTTATGGATGGAATGTTGCCATATTTTTGTGTTTTATCGTGATCATTGAAAAGTAATTAAGTTAATATTTCTATTTAGTTATTTATATTTTTACTTGAAATCAAACTTAATAAATATTATATAGATAATTTTATTTGTGGATTTGATTAACAAGTAGTAACACTAACACATTTAATAATTTCTCTAAAAAAAAAAATAGTAACACTAACACATTTAATAATTTCTCTAAAAAAAAAGTAGCATTAACACTATATAATATTGTCTTGTTGATATTTATGATGATATTTTTAAATTATAATTTGATTTAAAAAATTATAAAGATGTACTTTTAAAAAAAGTGGGTTGGCCCGACACGGCCCGTAACCCACGTACTTGTGGGTTGGGTTGGCCGTTTTCTGGCCCACAAGAAAAATAGGTCAGCCCGGCCCAACCCTTCAAATTTTAAAGCATGTATGGGTTAGCCCGAATGGAATGGATCAACCCATATTGACTGGTCTATTGAGAAGTAATCTAAATATCTTTAATTGAATATATATTTGCAAGTTAACTGTTGATTTTAGAAAAATAAAATACTGTTGATTATATATATATAATGGATCAACCCATATTGACGGGTCTATTGAGAAGTAATCTAAATATCTTTAATTGAATATATATTTGCAAGTTAACTGTTGATTTTAGAAAAATAAAATATTGTTGATTTTATATATATATATATATATATATATATGGAATGGATCAACCCATATTGACGGGTCTATTGAGAAGTAATCTAAATATCTTTAATTGAATATATATTTGCAAGTTAACTGTTGATTTTAGAAAAATAAAATATTGTTGATTTTATATATATATATATATATATATATATGGAATGGATCAACCCATATTGACGGGTCTATTGAGAAGTAATCTAAATATCTTTAATTGAATATATATTTGCAAGTTAACTGTTGATTTTAGAAAAATAAAATATTGTTGATTTTATATATATATATATATATATATATATGGAATGGATCAACCCATATTGACGGGTCTATTGAGAAGTAATCTAAATATCTTTAATTGAATATATATTTGCAAGTTAACTGTTGATTTTAGAAAAATAAAATATTGTTGATTTTATATATATATATATATATATATATATGGAATGGATCAACCCATATTGACGGGTCTATTGAGAAGTAATCTAAATATCTTTAATTGAATATATATTTGCAAGTTAACTGTTGATTTTAGAAAAATAA